>NDGM011151046.1:0-11547 GCA_002564305.1 Octomys mimax | reverse complement strand
ATATATACATACATATACATATATATGTATATATAAATAGTTGAGATAATAAATAACATGATCTATAATTTGTATGGCTCATAGTATGTCCTTAATAAATTGTTATTTTCTTTAGCCCTTTTTATAATTTTTTCTTACCTTGAGCAGAAAAAATTTACACACACACACTCAAGCAGTTCATGAATGTTTGTTTTTTGAACAATTAGGTTAATGAACAGAAGCATTAGGAAAAATTGTGACCCCATTCACAAATCTGCATCACCT
Source organism: Octomys mimax (assembly GCA_002564305.1). Taxonomy (NCBI): domain Eukaryota; kingdom Metazoa; phylum Chordata; class Mammalia; order Rodentia; family Octodontidae; genus Octomys; species Octomys mimax. Next base: position 11,283 of record NDGM011151046.1, on the reverse strand, counting down.
GATGATCAAGACTATGACCGTCTTCCCCAATGTAGAAGGAATTAAGTGTGTGAACAAGGTATACTGTATATATTTCCATATGAATTACATATATAATATTAGCTCTCAATAATATGTTCAGTGGATATTATTATTCCCATTAGCCCCATTCTACATAGTAGTGCATATGGAAACAAATATGAATTGGATTCCAGTGCAGTTCTGCATGCTCTTAGTAGCTTGAGAGTTGATTGCAGTTGTGCTGCACTGCAGATGGGCTACTAATAAAGTTGTTTTTTTTTTTTTTGGTGAAACTGGGGATTGAACTCAGGCCTACTAATAAAGTTTTGAACATAAAATGACATCTTAGATTGTTTACAACTTTTCTATCACTTTTACCAGCACATGAACATGCATACGAGTGGAAAGCTCCTTACCCAGCATAGCTGTTGAATTGTTATAAGCTAGAGGCCTGATGAACTAGAGGTATAAAGCATCCTTGATATTTCTATTTTTTAGAGAATCTGAAAACTTTTCTTTTCTTCTGTATTTTAGGGAAGGGTCTAAAGACTGTTGAGGTTCTCACTACTAGATTGGACTCATAGCGACCCGCCTATTTACAGCCTCCCAAGAGCTGGGATTACAGGCATGTGCCACTATGCCCCATCTCAATTGCCATCTCAGCATGCCCCAGGGGTGGGGCTAGCATGGCAGGCCAGGGCATCAAACCCCTGGCCCTTGCACCACCTTTCAGGTGCTTTAATCCACTGAGCTATTTTACTGGCCCTTGAAAACTTCTTAAAGATGGGATTGCATCTCCAATTTTTGAGATCATTATGTATTTTTCCACAGATGTGACATATTTCACTTCTGTTACATCATGCTGTGGAAAACTGGATAACCCCCCATAAAATTAGGCCACGGTGCCTCTCTCAATTATAAAATAAATTCATCTCCAAAAAGCTTTTAGTTTTAGATAAGTATGAATAATTATCATTTGCTCAAAGAACAGAAGGAAAAACTTAATTAAGTGAGAATCACCTGCATCTCAAAGAATTTATCAAAAATATTCAGTAAAGAAAGACAGAAAAAAAATGTTTCACAATGTTTGGTTATCTCAGTTTCTTTTTTTCTGCTGTCCGCTCAGTAAACAATATGATCAAACACTGTCCAATAATTGAATTCCATTCACTATTTATCCTTCTTTTCAGAACCCCAAACTTTTATCACCATGGTAAATATGCTCACCTTTAGCTTACTATCCCATGTCTTGGTTCTGCACAGCTAAAACAAACACAGTTGAAGGCCTACTTCTTCCACTGACTTTTTGATTGTTTATTTGTCTCTGATCACCATTCACTCAGTTACAATTCGAAGTGTTTCAATTTTTCTAATATCAAACCTAATACATTTGATTACTCAAACACTTTCTTCAGCTTTTGACATTAATCTACCTCAAATGATATCTATCAATTATCTGGTCTCATACCAATTGTCAATCTCTGCCTTTCCAACTAATTTGATGCCTCTGTACTATTTTGCTCCATGAAATTGTACCTACTTTTAACTGAGACATTCTATGTTTAATTTTTCACATAACTCTATAATTTGCTATGGTGTTTACTTTAAATTTCTGTGAGTCTGAAAATTCTTAAGATTAAATGTTCAAGTATTGATTATGAACTAATGCAATAATTAGGTATAATATTGACACATTTTATTAAATCATAGGTAAGCCTTGAGTCCTTTGAGCAAGAACAGGATACAGTAAATCCCCAATTTATGAACATTTGAGTTATGAACTTTCACAGATACAAGCGAACCTTGCAGTGTCAACATTTGTAGACACAACTAAAATTCCCACATACATTGTGAGTATTGATTATTTGCTTATTCCATTAAAAAAAGTTTCTCTTATTACCCCACATGCTTGGAAACCACTAATCTAGAAATTAGAATAGATTAGATTAGGTGGTGCCAGGGTAGAGTAAGAATAATTCAGTTGTGTAGAGCTTAATGGAAACTCTGTACTGTGGAAGTACTTCATGTGTCTGCAACACACTGCCACAGTTGTGCTACAATGTGTTCATTGTACAGTGAGACAATGCACACTACTACAATGCTCAGTTAGAGCCCAGGAAGCAAGAGGAAAGAACAGTAGTGATGTTGACAGGGCATCCGGGAAGCACAAAGCAATACACATTGTATGTTTGTGTCAAAGGCATGTAAGACTCACTTTGTTGAACTTACAGATGAACCCAACTTATAAATGGTCTCCCAGAACAGAACTCATCTGTAAGTCAGAATCTTACCATCGCCATCTTACCTACCTTGGTAGGCCCAAGACTCAGGCCTGACTCACTTTATTAAGGGTCCCAACTGACACCAAGCACCAGGTTTTCTCCATGGTAGACTCACAATCATGACCCACTTCTATGGTCCTGGTCATTAGGCTTGTCCTGTAGGCTCAGAATTGGGTCCAACACATGCCATGGGACTACCTGTGTGAACCCAAGCTCCAAACATGACTTTGTGGACCCCGGTGTTACTATCCTTCACAAGAATTCCAACAAACTTCTCATCGGCCTGCTCAGAATCTCTAGGCTAACTAGGGCAGGGCTTTCCCAGTCAAAGTTAGTCTGCAAAGGCTGCAAGTGGTGACCTCCATCTTCAGATACGCAAATGTCTTCAAAATTCAAAAGTCACAAATTGAATGGAAAAGTATCAAAACGGTTCATGAGCAGCAACAGCAAAATTTGGAAGGCTGCAAATTGCTTGACAAAAATCCAAACTAATCATCTTACCAAAGCTCAGTGAGGTACAAGAGAACACAGATAGAAAATTAAACAAAATCAAGAAAACAATATGGAGAAAAACACAGAAGCAAAACAAAGAGAAACCATAATGAAAAGAGGGAAACACATTCTAGAGCTGAAAAATATAATTACCAGACTAAAAGGATTTAGTTTAGGTTTCCTCTCTGGTACCACATGCTGTGCTAACCCTGGAACCCTTGGTGCACAGTGCTAGCCAGAGAAACCAGGTGTGGTGGTGCACACCTATAACCCAGAGCTGGGGAGGCCAAGACAAGAGGATCATCATGAGTCTGAGCTGTGTAGTGGGACTCTGTAGCAAATAAATGCATAAGTAAATAAATAATTTTTTTAAAGAAGAAAGCTACAACTTAACACTTGATCAAGCAGAGGAAAAAATTAGTGCATTCAAAGAGAGTCCACGTGGCATTACACAGAGGGACAACAATGGACAGACAAAAGGAAGTGAGCAAAGAAAACATATGGGAGTGATAGGACATGATCAACTGAGTTCTTGTATTTGGGAATTCTAGAAGGAACACAGAAAGAGAGTGACAGAAAGTTTATTTAAACAATGTCAGAAAACTCCCTAAATATAAACATAAAAATGGATGTTTAAGTATGGCTTACCAAAGTGAGTTGAACATAAAGAGATCCTCACTGAGACACATTATAATTGAATTCTTAAAAGGCAAAAGTGAAGAAAGATTTTTGAAAACAGCAAGAAAGTACTGGCTTATCACATACAAAGAAAATGAGCCATACTATCCACAGATTTCTAAGTGGAAACATTGGAGACTATAAAAAGTGAAATGATCTATTTGAAGTACTGAAGGAAAAGAGCAGAACAAAACAAAACTAGCCACTAAGAGTTCTCTATGTAGAAATGTCCTTCAGTGATGAAAGTTATATAGAATGTCATAAGGATACATGGTGAATATTTAAATACTTTTAAAAAATCATTCAAAGCATATAGCCACTAATCCCTTTCAAAATACTACCTTCTTCCTTCAAGAATACATATGTCATCATTTTCAACATTTTCCAAAGAAGCTTCGAAAATCCTCTTTCCTGAATGTTTTTGTTACCTATGATCAAAAATTTGGTGACTGTAGCTATTCAATATCATCCAACAGAAAAGTAGGCTTATAAATATATTATAGTCTTTATCTACCTAATTATTGGATCTGGCACCACCCTGTGTTTTGTGCTTCTTCCTCAAAGTCAAAGTGACCATAAGATGTAAATAATTTGAACAATTCAGGACCTTGAAGCAGCCAAGACAGCACAACTAAAAATATTCACGAAAGAGGATTTCTAGAAATGCTTCATAAAGTGCCATGAATGGGGAATCCATACATTGAAAGCAAGGAGAAAAGGTTTATTTATTTATTTACTTTGTATTTTAGGGAAGGGTCTACAGGGTGCTCAGGGTCTCACTACTAGAGTGGACTCGTAGTGACCCAGCTGTGTACAGCCTCACAAAAGCTGGGATTATAGGCATGCACCACCATACCCAGCCTCAATTGCCATCTCAGCATGCACAGGGATAGGTCCAGCACAGCAGGTCAGGTGGATTGAACCCCTGGCTCCTGCCCCCTCTCACAGGTGCTTTAATCTGCTGAACTATTTGGCCTGCCCAAGGAGAACAGTTTTGAGGGTGGTTAATGGAAATGTATCATTTGTACTAATAATTTTTAAAAGCACAAACATTTATTGTACTTTATTTTCAGTCATGCCTCGTATAAAGCCTTTCTGGACAACTCAAAGATGAGAAAATGTGTTACCACTAGACCTGCCTTAGGAGAAACCCTAAAGTGAGTTCAAGTTGAAACACAGTGTGCTAATGAAAAACATGAAAACCTGTGAAAGTATGAAAGGGAATGTCACATAAGATACAGTCTGATTTAAAATAATATAACACTGTAATGTTGGTGTAAAAATCAATTTTCATTTTAATATAGAAATTTGAAAACAAATTTATTAGAAATAACTGCACAAAATATTTTAATCACCTATTATTGTTGCCATCTTCTGAATTAGTTCTGAAAGTCCTCTTCCATGAGTGTCTTTCTGAAATTTTTTTTTCAGAATCAGGGATTGAACTCAGACCCTTGCGCTTGCCAGGCAAGCACTTACTCTACTGAGCTATCTCCCCAGCCCTATTTTTTTTTTTTTGTGGAACCACAGTGAATGCTCATACCTAGAGTCATCCAGTCTCATAAAAGCAGTATGATGTGTCTACATCTTCCTTATTTATCAGATCTGACAAAGTGTGACTTCTCAGTCTTCCCTGAAATAAAAATGTTTTACATTGATTAAGGAAAACTTAGCTACAATAGTTCCACTAAAAGCAGAGAACAAGAACTCCAGAGCTGCTTTAAAGAGGCAAAGTGTCGTCAAATCCAGGGGAAAGGCTAATGAGATAGCTCAGCAGTCTAAAGTGCCTACTTAGGCAAGGTTAGACAAGTGCAGGGTACCGCAGTTTGATCCCAGGCAGCACATGACACACCAGCTCCACCCCCAGGGCAGGCTGAGATGGAAAAAAAATCCAGGGGGAATAAAATAAGGCAGATTCATGGTGCTGTGTCTTTTACCTTAATAACATTTTGAAATCTAAACACTGATCTTATTTTTCAATCAACCATTGTGACTCTGCCCGTCTGTTAATGAGGATATAATAGAATATAAATAGTGATATTGATAACATAAAATGTGGAGAAGTTGAAGTGTAGAGGCTTAATATTTAGCTGGAGTGAACTTGTCAGTTTAAAATAGGCTGTTATAATTATGGGATGTTTTGTGAAAGTCTCATAGTAGCCATAAAGGAAAAAAAAAACAACAAAAAACTGTAGTAATGACACAAAAGCCAAAAAAAGATATATCACTACAAAAACTCACCAAATTATAAATAAACCAAAAGAGGAAGAAACAAAAGAATAACAAATCAGAAAATAATAACAAATAACAACAGAAAGTCCTGCACCTTGGTAATAATTTTAATTATAAATGGATTTAATTCTTAATCAAAATGCATCTGTATTAGTCTGCTCTCCTCCTGTAGGGACAAAATAACAAACACCCACAACTTAAAAGAGGCAAAGTCTATTCAGTTCACAGTCTCCAGGGTTTTCTGTCTATCATTTCTTTGCTCCAAGGCAGAATTACCCTGGTGAAATAGCATGCTAGAAAAAAAAACTGCTCACCTACAGCAGCCAGAAAGCAAACACAGGGGAAGAAGGGAGGAAACAGGGACAGGAGAATGTTTTTCAGGTCAGCACCCTTCTTTCTTCAACCAGACCCTACCTCTAAACACAGAAATCTGTGGGACATTTTAAAGTCAAACCATATCAATACCTATAGAGAATGAATTAAAGACAAGATTTGTTTACATGTTGCCTCCATCAGTAGCTTTCAGGACATGCATTTGCTGAAATTAGTGATGGAAATGGACACTACATGCAAATGTTAACCAAAAAAGAACAAGAATGATTGCATTTGTAGCATAGAAAATAAACTTTTAACATAAAACTGTCACAAGAGGCAAAGAAACAAATAATACATGGATCAAAAAAAGAATAATTATAGTATATTTGCACTTAAAATCAGAGTACCTAAATATACAAAGCCAAAATTGTCACAACTGAAGGGAGAAATAGATACTAATGTGATAGTAGACTTTTATACCTCATTTGTAGAGGTATAAAAATAGGTAAAGCATTCAGATCAAAATAAAAACAACAGGAAAACAGTAGGCTTGAATGATACTATAGACCAAAAAGTTCCAAAAGACATGTAAAGGTTACATCCAACCACAGAAGAACATATTTTTGTCTTCAAGTACACATGGAATGTCTTCCAATATAGATTGTACAATTTACTAATAAATTCAGGACAACTGAAATTATATTGAGTCTCTTTTTTGATTACAATTGTAAGCTAGAGGGCCAGTCAAATAGCTTAGTGGATTAAAGCACCTGCAAGCAGGCACAGGGGCCAGGAATTCGATCCCTGGACCTGGCATGCCGGCCCTGCCCTGGGGTGCTCTGAGATGGCAATTGAGACTGGGCAGGGTGGTGCATGCCTGTAACCCTCGCTCTTGGGAGGCTTTAAACAGGAAAATCACTGGGAGTCTTATATACTAGTGAGACCCTGAACACCCTGTAGATCCTTCTCTAAAATACAGAAAAAAAAATAATAATTGTAAGCTAGAGGTGCCAGAGGTGCTTAGTGAAAAAGAAACAGGAATGTTTACAGGCATGGAAACAACCAATGACTGAAACTGATTCTAAAGTATCTCAAGAAAAATGGAAGTAGAAAAAACATTATCAAGATGTATTGAATGTAACAGGTGTCAACCCAGGAGTCGTATTTCTAGTGATAAATGCATATGTGAAGAGAGGGGAAAGAGCTCAGATACATTAGACTTCAGGATACTGAAAAAGAAGAATTAAGGGAAATTAAGTAGAAGAAAAAAAATTACATAGAGTAAGTAGAAAAGAGAAAATAGTTACTCGGAAAAGTACTTCCATTGATCAATGAAAGTAAATTTTTAAGGGCCAGCCAAATAGCTCAGTGGATTAAAACACCTGCGTAGGCAGACACAGGTCTGGAACCTGGGATTGGGCCTGCAGTGCCAGCCCTACCCTGGGGCATGCTCTGAGACTGCAATTGAGACTGGGTGTGGTGGCCTGCTTCTGTAATCCCAGGACTTGGGAGGCCGTAAACAGAAGGAATACTACAAGTCTGATCAAGTAGTGAGACCCTGAACACCCTGTAGACCCTGTCCTAAAATACACACAAAAAAAAGAGAGAGAGAGAGAGAGAGAGATAGAAGAAATAAAAGGAAAAAAGTGTTAAAATACATGAAATTAACAACCCTTTAGCTATACTAAAGAAAGAGTTAGATGATCCATAATAAAATCAGAAAAAACCAGCATAACTGACACCGCTGTATTATAAGCAATACAAGAAATCTACAAATAAATACACACTAAGGAGTCTGAAAAGTTGTATAAAGTCCTAGAAATACTGGGAAACCAGGACTGAATGTGGAAGAAATAGGAAACTGGGTAAGATATGAAGCGTCACCAAGTAATAAAAAATGTTTCAACAAAATAAAGTTCATAATCTGATGATTTTATAGATGAATTTTACTAGATACATAAAGGAAAAGTAATGCAAATTCTTCTCAAAATTTTCCAAAAATTTGAAGAGGAGGGAACATTTTCAAACTCACTTAATACCAAAGACAGTATGAGTTTAAAAAAAATAGTAAAAGAAAAAAATAGTGCAAATGCTCTGATAATTACAGATATAAAATTATTCAACAAAATTCAAGCAAATTAAATGTAGTACACATTAAAAAGGTATGATACCAGGATCAGGGGACATTTATTCCTGAGATATAATGATGTTCTCACATACATAATTCAGTGATATAGGCACCTTAGTAACAGAATTAATAAGAACCCTATGACCATCTCTAGAGACAGAAAAAAAACATTTGATAAAGTACAACATTCTTTCACATACCTGTTAAACTGGCTCTTAAAAAGGCAACAAATGATAATAAATTCCAGAGAAGATCTGGAGAAAATATTGTACATTGTACCCATTTGGTAGAAATGTAAGTTAATACAAGAATTACATAAAACATTAGGGAAGTTCATGAAAATTAGAAAACCACCATAATATCTAGGAATCTCACTTCTTCATAGAACCAGGTCTTTCATACAAGAATAGAAATAATTATGTCATTAGGGAATTTCAGGAATCAGCAAGACATCACTCATTCAGGCCCTGAGTTATAGAAGTAGAATTCTTCAATCTGAGAGAAAACCCTGGACTCTTCCCTCAAGGAGTTACATAAGGAATTGATTCTTTGTAATTTCCTTATGTGCACTAAGCCCTTCAGCAATTCAGAGTCTGCTGTGGTTATGTTCCAAGGAAGCTGGGCTGCTCCTTCCACTGATATCAGACTATGGCATCGCCTTCATATTGCTGATGCTACTGGCATGTAGAGTGCAAGAGATATGGGATCTTTAAGACTTCCGCCCAGATTCAAACAGAAAGTCTAGAAGGTTGGACAGCAATTGCCAGAGAGAGTGATGTGTCACACTGTGGGGATAAAGTCAAATATTCAGTGAAGTGGAGATGCCATGGATTTGAAGATGTTGGGAATGTAGAGTGTCTGACAATGAAAGGTATGAGAATGGGTGAGCATCATTCAGCATGGTGATATCAGTTGGGGGATCCAATCTCTTTCATGTTCATATCTGGTCACAATCTTAACAGGGTTGTAGACACAGATCTCTAGGATTCAATGTTTTAAATCCTGGATTTAAATTTTAATTTAATTCAATTTTAAATCCCTGGAATTTGGTCTTGCTTTGTTCTGATTTTGTTCCATCCCTCCATTCCTTCCCTTGTGAAGGGAAATATTTATCCTGTGTTATGTTACCTTTAGATTATGTAACTTAAAATGAATTTATAGGGGTTTTTACCTAAGAGTTTACCTTGAATCTCTGAAGATACTTTGAGTTGGACTTTCTAAAAATATGCTGGAATTGTTGAGGCTTTTGGGAAAGGATTATTACAGTCATGGTTGTATGTAGGATAGCTGTATCATATTAAAGAGAATTTTGAACTTTCTATGATCTTTGTTTGGACATTAAGCATCAATTTAAGATGCATGTTTGGGTGTCAAGTTGCCAAGAGGTAAGATGTGGGATGTTACAGTCACACCTAATCGTGTTAACTCAATGGACTTGAGATCCACCCAGTAATTAGTAAAGCACATTTAGGGCTGTGTCTGGGTGAGTCATAGTGGTGTGGCCTTGGGCATTACATTCAATCTCCTTTCTGGTTCTCTGGCACTGTTCTTTGCTCCCTTCCTGGCTGCCAAGTACTAAGCATGACTGCTCTTTCATGTCTTCCTGCCACAATATTTCTGCCATGCAGCCCATCAACCATAGATGGAATCCTCTGATACCATGAACTGAATTGAATGTTTGAGCTCTGGATGTTGGGTGTTGCATCTCAGTGACAGTAAAGTTGATTGTCAGGATTCAGATCTAAAATTTTCCCCCAAAGTTTCATGTGTTTGGAGGTGAGGCCTAGATGAAAGAGGCAGTTGACTAGGGGAGGGCCTTCAAAGAGCAGCTCCTGTCCCCAGTTCCTTCTCTCTCACTCTGCTTCCTTCTGGCCATGGGCTGAGTGGCTTTCCTCTACCACATCATTCTTCCATGTTACTTCGACCTTGATGCCAACCATCTATGGACATAATCCTTTGGGGAAAAATGGGTCAAAATAGATCTCTTCTAATTAAATTGTTAGGTATTTTGTTCCAGCAATGGGAAAGTGACTAATACAAGGATTGATATACCACAGAAAATCTGTACATCAAAAGAATACCTACTGTATCAGATTTATTGTAGCATTATTTATAAATATCAAGATGCAGAATCAAGTTAAATACCCATGGACAGATATAAATGTATAACACACTTTCTTCATCACTGTATGTATACAGTGGAATGTATTCAACTATTTATTTATTTATTTATGTATTTATTTGCACTGGGGATCAAACTTGGGACCTTATACTTATCAGGCAGGTACTTATACCACCGTGTTCTCTCTTCAGCCCTCAACCGTTTAAAAGGAAATTCTACCAGTTTTGAAAAGATGCTTGAACCTGGATGACGTTATGCTCACTGAAACAAAGGAGATACACAGAAATATTTTATGGTCACATTTATAGATAAAATCTAAAAGCCAAACACACAGAGACAGAGACTAGAAATGATAGTTATTACCTTCTGGAGGAAATGTGGAAGTGTTGGACAAAGAGAAAAAATTGTTGACAATTCAGAATAAACAACTTCTGGAGACCTTAGGTATTGCACAAGGATGATAGTTAACAATATTATAGTGTATGGCTCAAATTTGCTAAGAGAGATGAGTATAAATATTCTCGTCACTGAAAATGTCAATTGTCTTCTTGATTCAGTACAAGAACTGATGGGTTAATTAGTTTGGTGATGGCCATCATTAATATTTGCAAGCTAGTAGGACATATGAAAACAACAATTTTCTTAAATTTATCCAATATAAGAATCAGTAGACCATAACAGTAGTGGGTTATCTGTAGGACTGGCAAAGTCAGAAGTTGTTGATTTGAGCCTTTTACAGCTCAGCATATTAATATGGCTTTACTTTTTATATGTTGTGTTTATACTTTTCTGCTGGATGGTTAAGACCAAGATAAAGCAAACAAGACCTATATAACAGCGAATGTAACTTTTGTATCTGACAAAGTAAGTCAAGTCCCTTCAGGGTTTACCCTGAAACCATGTGCAGCAGTCAGTAGGTCATTTGTCAGTGTCAGCCATCTGAATGAGTCATGGCCATTGCTTGACCAAATTGCTCCCTGTGAAAGCCTGAGAGAATGTTTTCTCTCCATGTAACTCTCCTTAGGCACACTCTA
>NDGM011151042.1:0-11623 GCA_002564305.1 Octomys mimax | reverse complement strand
CGCTTCCCTGGCAAGCACAAGGGCCTGAGTTCAATCCCCGATTCCGCCAAAAAAAAAAAAAAAGACAACTCCTACTCTCTTAGGGTAGACAGAGATACCTAGGGAACTGGCACCCTGAGATTCATTTAGCCATACTCGCCATCGACGCAATGAGAGTTTACTGCAGCTGTGGTCCAAGGGGGCCAGCTTCTGCTTGTTCTGTGCAAGATTTCACATAGGCTATTTGATTTTTTTCCCTACATATTCAGCAAGCAAAAGTTGTGAGGTCAGGGAGACTTCTACCCAAATTTCAAAGAGAAGCCTAGAAGGTCAAACAAAGAGCTCCTGAGCACACAGTGCATAAAGCCACAAAGAAGGAGCTGTGGAGATCCGAGGAATTAAGTAAGTCTGGGAATGTGGAATGTCTGACAAGGGAAACTGCAGCCCACAAGAGGATCCAACCCCAGAGAGGCCACATAGCCTGAAATCATCAAAGCCATAAGTGTGTTGCTTCTCAGGCCCACTGGAATTTGTCTCTCGACACCATGTCCCCTGAGTGCCACTATGGAGCTACAGGACTTTGTGTTTGTCCTGCTGGGTTTTATATTGCTTCAGCCATATTTTCTTTTTTAACATATGTTTGTAGTATATAACACTCATATTTATAATGGGTAAATTGTATGTGTACATAGTACATATAATTCTTTTGCTGTTGTTCCCATTCTTTTCCCTACCTTCAGCTGCAATTTCTCCTAACCAGCTATATTTCCTTTCTTTCTTTCTTTGCTTCTTAACCTCCCTCATCATTTATTCTCCTCATTTGCAAAAGATTCTCACACTTACTAATAGGACTATTATCAGGGCCCCAGAGATAGCTCAATGGCATAAGTGCCTGCCTGGCAAGGGCAAGCTCCCAAATCCAATCTCTAGTACTGCATGTTGTACATGCTCCAGAACTCTGGGCACACTGTGCTTACCCAAAACCTGGCATGGTGGTGCATGTCTGTAATCCCATCACTGGGGAGGCTGAGACAGGAGAACCACTATGAGTCTAAACTGTAGAGTGAGACCCTGTATCCAATAATTAAAAAGAGTAGACTCTCCAAGTTTAAAGATCCAATCCAAAAATGGGATTTGAAATGAACAGTCACTTCTGAAATGAATAAATACTGCTAATAAATTCATGAAAAATGTTTATGATCACCAATTGTTGAAGAAATGCAAATTAAAACAACATTAAGAACTCATGCCAATAAGAATGGCTAGCATCAAGAAATCATACAATAACAAAAGCTGGCATGGTTGTGGGGTAAGAGAAAGTCTTCATCATAAACTCTTCATCATTACTGGGGAGAGTTCCATTCTTTTTTATTCTCTTATTCCTCCCTTTCAAAATGGAAAGCTCATCCTGTGCCATTTTAGTTTGGAGTTAAGTAATTTGATTTTAGAATTTTAGAGAGATTCACAGCTAGGATTTTACCTTAGTCTCAGAGGAAATTTTGACTTGGACTTTTGAAAAGTATTAAAAGTTTTGAGACCTGGGGCAGGAAGAAATGTGCTTTCACCTGTGTATATCATAGTTATTTAATGAGATCTAGTTAAGAGACTTCTATTTGGAGACCGTGTCTGGTTTAAAGAGTTGAGTTTGTGTATGAAGTTGACATGGGGTAGAATTTGACTAGGTATGCTGGACTAGCCACTTGACTGTCTTTAGGGCTTCCCAAGGAATTAGCAATGCACCCTTCTAGGTGTGTCTAGGCCTGCTATAGGAGCGTGGTCTGGGGCTGATACGTGCTTCCTGATTCCTGAACTCTTCCTTCTTCTCCAACGCTGCTCACAGGCTCTGCTTCCCACAGTCTGACAAAGCAAGCTCCCTCTACTGTGCCATTTTGCTGTGATGTTTGTGTCTTGGAGAGAGCCACCGATGGCCTGAACCCTTTGAAACTATGAGTGAAAATAAATCTCTCTTTAAATTGTTAGTGTTGGACATCCCGACCCAGTGACAGACTCTGAATAGTATACCCTATTATGGAATGCTGGCTATTTTCTAAGACTTAACATATCTAAAATGTCACTGTTACTAGATCAAGGGAAAACAGTCCAAGTTAACATTTGATTGAAAAATCAAAAAAGGCTACTTGCACTCTATTATAATATGGTGTCAATGAAAAACAATGCTATCAATTACAATTAGTAATCACAGTGCTAATTGAATTAACATAGATTTTTCACTGTATTTTACAAACAATACTATTATATAAATATTTTTAGGATGGCCACTTAGAGATAGGGAAACAGGCTAAGAGTGATAAAACAATGTCAATGTTATGCCAGCTACAAATTGACAGAACCAAAACTTGAACCCAGGTCTTTCTTAGTCTGTGAACTGCTTTCTCAATGAGTATGTTTTTTAATGTCTGTTATGAAAATCCATATGCCAACATGTTTTACCAAGTGGAAAATAATTTAGGTATTAATTAAGATTTCTTTTGCTCTATAGAAAACAGGCATATTGGGACCCTTCCACGAACTCTACAGAATGAATTTCAAGGTAGTAATCCTTTTAATGGCAATGCACTACCTTTAATGACTTATGTTTTTATACTTTAAAATTTTCTGACAGTACTTGAATCAATCTGCTTGCAAATATGATTAAAATATTACAACCAAGAATAAGTATGAGAAGCTGAACAGTTAAATTTCTTTTCCTTATGAGTTCAAACAGTCTTTTAGTCTTGAGTAATAATTTCTATGAGAATTCCGATCTCATATCAGGTACCTTGACTTTAAGAAGTCCAAGAAAAATGTGTTATGATTCAGAATACTACTGCTATGAAAACTACAGGCCTATTTGTTTGGAAAATATTTGGCCATTATACTCCGAGCATTTCAAAAATGACCTAAAGAAAGAGGCACTATCTCAAGAGTGTGAGATTTATTGCAAATATATTAGCAAGGAGAACTGTGCCTACTATTTTGCAAAAGTGCGTGAAAAATTGAGGCTCCATACTATACTTTCTTTAATGTAATTTAACAGTAACTTGAAATTACGTTTATAGAACAATAAATGACAATAGTATTTCCTCAAATGGACTCGAATGCAAGGGTTTTGTTCTTTAACTAATAATGGAAAACTGAACATTGGCAGAAAAACACATTTCTCCTACTTTAATAAAAGGTAGGCACCGCTACCTGATCAGAAGCCAGGCCTTTCCTTTGCTGTATTCTTTTGTTCCTTTTTGCACCCTGTAGTTCTACATTAGTGTATGGGAAGATGAGTTGTGCAAATTTCTGGGATTTGCTTTTACTTTTGAAAAGTCGGTCCTCATCACTGTGACGTTTTGAACTCCAGATATGTCCTGTCTCTGTGTGCGCTCCCATCATTTCTATGTTCAGCAAACACATAAATTTCTGTATTTGCAAACTCTGAAGACAATCTTAAGGCAACTTTGCATCTGTTTCCTAAGGATTATATGACTACTTCCATGTCCTACTAGGGTTCCCTCTATAATTAGTACTTATTTTATAAAAATAAAGTTAAAGCCCAATGAATTTGCTGAATAAATGTATTTTGAAAAGATGTATATTTTTAAGAAGCAATTGATGTATTCTACTATTCAGCAAAGAACTGAGTTCTAATTCCATAAGGGAATTGCTGAAAGGTTATGAAAATTTTGTAAAATATTTGAGAGAATTATTCTTGAGTTTTTGCCATACTCAAATTTATTTTGACAAGATTGGGGCATGTTTAGTGTGGTTTAGCCATAGACAAAGAAAATCTATTTTGAATGTAAAATTGAAAATTTTAAGTGAATATCAAACATAAGTTGTCTAAAATAATCAATATTTCTATCTTCACAGTGTTTAAAAAATAAAATACATGCTCATTGCCACGATAGGTAGCTATATTTTTCTCTGCATTTAATTACTATATATTTACTATATATTTCTTACACTTACTTAAAAAAGAACAACATTGCTAAAATTTTAAATGTTACCAATTACTTGAAATTCACATAATTTTATGTACTGTCTACATTTTATATTTAGGAAGTTTACATCTTCTCATTTTCCCCAAGTTAGCAGAGGAGATCCTATTAATAGAAATTCATTTTATAGTAAATTCTGAGATCACATATCTCTTGTATCAAGTTAGGGGTTACAGTTTTAGCCAGTCAGATAGATAATTCCATATATGAATGAGGTAGTGCCTGAGAATTAAGGTATGAACCACTGTTTAGAAATGGAGTTAAAATCTTCCAAATATATTTCATTATATTACATATGCACATGATATCGTATTTGCTAAAGAACTTTACAAGAAGATTTTAAATAATTCTTGCCTTTTGATATTTTCCAATCTGATAGAGGATGTAAGATAAATGAATAAACATTTAGCATGCACACACAGAGACAGATACACACACACACACATATATATACACACACACACTTAATTGACTTGCACTGGTTTAGATAGCTATGTGTATCAAGTAAATGCAAAATAAATAATTAAATGTAATGAATACCAGAAAAAAATATTATTTGCTGCTGTGAGTTTAGATTCCCTTATCTATTCCATAATATCTTCTTGGTTTGATTTTTTTATTCTCCTGCATCATTGCCTCAGAATATTTCACATAGTCCAAAAGATTAATACATGGCCAGGGAGATGGCTCAGTAGAATAAGTGTTTGCCTGGCAAGCGCAGGGGCCTGAGTTCAATCCCTGGTTCAGAAAAAGAGNAGAGAGAGAGAGAGAGAGAGAGAGAGAGAGAGAGAGAGAGAGAGAGGAATATAACAAATGTGATTTTTTTAAGGCAAAGGAAATGAATGAGATTTATGTGAAGAAAAATTGTTTTGAAGTAAAAAGCAATTCAAAGCTCAAAAGGACAACGGACATCAGAGTGGACACTCTGGTATCTTAAGCAGCTGTAGGTGGGCAGGGACTGTGAGTGTGTGCTTTCTGAAAGGCGATGGAAAAGAGATTAATCAGGTTTGTCATTTTCAAGGTCTAAGTAAAGCAATTGCACAAGAAGCCTGTCTATTTCCATATTTGACAAAGTAAGAAAAGTTCTCTGTCCTTTAGAAGATAATAATGCAAGACAGAGTCAATATCCTCAGCACAGCATTGCTGTACACCCAGGAGATGGTGTGAGATTGATCGTGTGATATGCATCAGAAGAGACCACTGACTAAATATGAGTTTGATGCAGATGGCAGTTGGGACGGGCAACTGTAGAACTTTTCCTTTCCCTTTAACTTTCTAAACTTCCTGTTCACCATTTTGACAATGAAATTGACTGGATGAATTAGAGAAAATCTTTCACTTTAAGTGTCAGCAGGAGATGAACTCATTATTGTCAATGTTGCTCAGGGTGTTTTGGAGGAAGCTAGTGTTGACTTTTTTCACAGGTAAGTTGATGTCCTCAAAGAAGCTTTAAGGAGAGTGCAGAAAAGGCAACAGAGAGTAGCTGGAGCTGCAAATTTGGGGTCATTATCATGAGTCTCAAATTATAGCATAAAAGGCCAGCCAGAAAGCTCAGTGAACTAAAACTCCTGCTGAGGCAGAGCACAGCAGCTGGGGTTTGATCCCTGCAGTGCTGTGCCGGCCCCACCCCGGGGGTGCGCTGAGATGTGATTGAGACTGGGCCTGGTGGTCTTCGCCGGTCATCTCAGCTCTTGGGAGGCTGAACACAGGTGGATCATTATGAGTGTGATCTATGTGGTGAAACCCTGTAGAGAGGTTACCTAGCATACATAAAGCCTTGAGTTCAATATCTGGTACCACAAAAACAAAACAATAATAACAAAAAAGAGATGAAAAAAGAGGCAAAGAAAGGCAGATTAAAAAAGAAATCAATAATTTTTTTAAATTCATGGATAAAAGTCATTTTGAACTGCAATATAAAATGATACTCATAAGACAAAATAAGTATAATACAATGCAATTAATATATTCAAATTAAATATATACAGAGCACTATTGTTTATTAACTATCAATATATTTGTTGCATTTAAAAGTTACAATAATACTTATGGCTCTCAAAAATACCTTATATCATGAGAAAGTAATATAATAAGTAAAAAGTAATCAGAAGGGGGCCTGGGAGATGGCTCAGTAGAATAAGCGCTTGCCTGGCAAGCACAATGTCCTAAATTCAATCCCTGGTTCCACACACACATACAAAAAAAAAGTAATCAGAAAATAAATCAAGGTATCTTAATTTTTCAAAAGATAAACATTTCTGCAACTTTGAAAAAAGTAAGTGATATTTGGCTATGAGGTCTATGGTGATGTTCATGGGGGTAGAAAAATTCAAAATAACTCCCAAAGAACAGTCACAAGCAGGGTGCTAAGGCGATTCTCTGTGCACAGCAAAACAGCAGGTGAATGGTTTTAGATAAGGAATTCTAGGAGCAGCTGTTCACTTTGTGGGACACACAGGCTATATGTAAAGCAGTAGCTATCAGTGTTTTTAAAAACGATTAATATATTGCATGATGGAATGCTACTGTAAGTTTTGAGGCAGTAAGTGGTATGAAAAGAAAAAATCTTTAGAAGGACACATCTGGTGATCAGCATAGGACAAAAGAGCAAGAGATAGAGGAGAAGTGAACACACAAGTTCCCCTAGGAATTTCTACTTGGGCAGTAGTGTAGGTGTCTGAGGTGGGGATGTCACAGAGGATGGAGAAAAGAAAAGGTGGAGAGGGCCGGGAAACCTGGTTAGTGACGGAATGTCAATTTGTAACTACCAGTAAATGACAGGAAGCCCTACAGCTAATTCCCCCATCTCCAGTGCCATCTCTCTTACTTAGTAAAATAGATTATGGTGTTTTGCTTCTACCTGTCTCAGAGATGCTGTCAGAATTGATTACACATATTTCCCCCAAAGTAATCTAAAGTGCTTTAATTCTTTGGAACTGTATGCTATGTAAATACAATTATTCATTATGTATAAAGAGGAATACAGAATGATGGATGTGCCTAGCCAACGTGAGAGTATTGTTTGAAGAATACTGAGAAGGAAAGAAGCTAGATAATCAATATGGTGCTTAGTGCGGAGGGCTAAAGTCATTGATGAAATGAGCCCGAGTGAAAGGGAAAGAGACAGAAGAACATAGGGAGCTCGAGAGTTAAAACTGAAGAAAGAGGGCAATGTAGTATGTTAAATCATTTTGATAAGCTATGTATTTTTGTTATGTTGTTCAACAACACGAAGAAGCAATGAGAAAATGTATAAATTTTAAATCAAAGGTCATTTGTTGTGTTTATGAAAAGATACGTGAAAATAGGAAAATATACTGTTGTACCTCCTCAATGTTAAATCAAAGGAAGAAAGACATATACAGTTGTATTATAAAATAACATCATTTCAGAGAAGTCTAGCAAATGGCAAGCAGGTATACAGAGATGAGGTTCAAAATATATTAAGTTACAGTTCAGTGCAAGAGCACGGGGAGCTCTTGCCTATAGCATGGCTGTGGTAATGACAATGCACTGCGCATTTCAAAAAGGAGAAGAAAGGAATTTGAAGATTTGTATCATAGAAAAATGATGGAAACTGAAGTAGATAGATGCAACGGAGTTGTTTTAAACATTACATGATATATACCTACAATGAAACACCATGTGGTGATGTGCAGATGTTTCAAGTAAGTAAATACAGACTGAAAAAAGAATTTTAAACATATAGTTGATAATAATAATGTTGGCAACTAACAAAGAAATAAGGCAGTTGTTAGAATTACAGAGTTCACATGGCTAACAACAAGTGACTACACTTCCAAAAGATAGGCCCAGTTATAAGGTACCTTGACATTGATATTGTGGGGTAATCACTTGGCTTTCCATAGAGAAACTAGTTAGCATCATGTTTTGGGGTGATGTGCACATGAAAAACCATTAAAAATATTCTAATATTTGGTCTTTAAAACTAATATTTTTCCAGTCCAGAATGATGGATCAGATTGATCTAGAAATGCATGATACATTAAGTCTGTGGCAAACTGTTAGAAAACTATGTTACTTAGCACAAAATAAACTGTGTCACAGTTTGACAGCAGGTGCTGTCATCTTGTGTGGTCCAGCTGGTCTTTTGCTCCCAGTGCCTTCAGGGCAGGTTTGGCTGGCTTGAGTTGTGGGGATCGAACCACAGCAACCTGAACCTGACTGCTTTGTTGAAGCAGCCACTTAAAGAACTGAGCTAAGGGGCAGGCCCCTGGTCCAGCTGGTCTTCTTCAGATTAAGATTAGAAATTAATTAGGTTGGTCTTTTAGGCCTTTCTCTTCCACCTTCATCAGAATCTTTCCCCCCTAGGAGATAACATAATGCTAATATCTTTAAGATTAAATGGATGAAAAGAATGAACATCAGTGAGAATGGAGCTCTAATGGTGAAATAAAGACTAGATTTACTTCTCAAAGGACAAGCATGTATCACTTGTGCTTGTCTGGTCTACTGAGCTGGAGGATTCCAGTGAGAAAGATAAGATGTTGCTTGGCTGAGAGGTCAGATGCTAAAATGAGATATGACTAACTGAAATCCTACAATAGTGAAATATTCCCAAGGAATGTCTGCACCAATACTGCTAAGAGAGCAAGCCGGGGGCTTTCAGCTCCTTCATTCCGATTCTATCACACCAGTTTGCTTTTACAGGTTTTGTGCAATGGAGACCTAGATATTATTCACTAGGAATTGTTATTCTACAATGATTTTTTAAAAATAAAGTATCTGGGGTTCAGGGAAGCAAAGATTCTCATCCAAGTTACACTGGTCTTGTAGCCGAGGGTTCCACCCACCCACTGACAGTGAAGAATTGAGAAAAGATCTCCAAGCAGGCTGGAGTCTCATCCTCCCAGTAATCTGGCATTACCCCTCTGAAAGTTTGCCCTGCCTCAGTTTTCATGGACAAAAATTTCTCACTTTATGTGCTGGTCAGATGCCACATATACCAAGGATAGCTCCCACTTGCTCTGTGAAGTGGCTTTGTTCAGATTTCTGAATAAGCGGCAGGGTGGTTTTCATATACTCAGTTTGGGCTGGCTTTGACTTTCTCTTGCCTTTATGGCTGGCAGTCGGCTCTACAGGGATGCCTGGAGGCTGCTTCAGGGATTGACGGACAGGAGCAAGCCCGAAAGCTCACACAAGAGGGCACGTCACGCCAACGGAAGGAAAAGGGGAATTATGATCTCCCCTGGGCCTATGGGGAGAATTGATGGATCGGTCTTTTAGAAGGAAATGCTTCTCGAGAGCAGGTGAGGATCATTTGTGCAACAGCCTCAAAAACAAGTGGAATTAGGCTTTGTGTCATTAAAGTCCTTACCCCACGCAGAGAACTAAAAACTGTATTCCTGGCAGGCAGACAGACCTCATGTTCTTTTTCCTCCATCTAATTTTCTGTTTGTCTATATAAAGATACAATGCAATGCAACTGAAAAGAGAGGTGGATTTATGTTCTTGAAAGTTATTGCTCCAGACATTTGGGCTCTTTAGTTTCCATTACCAAAAGAGACCCTCCCTTCTCTCTACAAAGAAATTAGTCATTCATGTAACATAATCTGTTTTAATACTTTGCTCAAGGCTCACAAACTCCAAGCAATTCTTCAGGAAAATGCTAATTTCCTGTTTTACGTGCAGTCCACACTCGTATTGAGATGTCATTGAGCATTTTCCTCTATGAGTGAGCCAGGTGGGAAATGTAAGATGATGTTGTCACTTCAGACTAAGAGAAAGGCCAGGGCATTTGTTGGATAGGGACAGACCACTCGGCACACCCATCTGCAGCGCATCTGTAAGACATTCTGAGAGATGATGCGGAGCCCTTCTAGTAGCATCTTCTAGGTTATTTTTTTCTTCATGAAAATATTAATTATGTTCTCCAGAGACTTCATTGAAGAATTAACAAGACAATTGAGTTTTTTAATTAACCAAGGAATACACCTGAGAATGAATAATTTGCAATAAGCGTCAACACTTTAAAATGCTGTGAAACAAAATTTATTGCAACCTGCTCAGTTTTAACTTGAATATCATTCAGTGAATAGTGCTATGTCTTTATATAACATATATCACAGTGCATTAAATACATTGATATACAAGTGTATTTAAGTGTGGCAATAAAAATCAAATTGAACCAACCAAATTTATGAGACTGAAACCTTGAGGCTATTATTTTACTGTATCATTTATTTAAACTCTTATCTTATTAGTCTTTAAGAGGACAAAGGTGAGTTGATTAGCTGCTTCTATTAGAATTTATGTTATTAGTGTCTATGACACACAGACACTAATAGCAAGATCCTGTGTGATCTTCAGCTTTACATTTTTGACAACAAAATTCAGACCTAGAAGAGGCTGCTCTGTCTGTCTTTATCAGTAGAGGTTTTTACTTCACAGTGCTTTGTACATGCAGCAGCAGGATTCTTTCCATCAAAACTGCTTCTCACAAAAGTAGACATGGTAGTAAATGTTTTACAGCTCACTAATCACTCTCTACCTTACCCAGGGAGGCTCATTATTTAATAAGATTACTTGTGCCCTGTGTTTGCCCTAACACGATCCCAAGGCACAGGTATGGGAGTTTTACAATTAGTACATGCTGTCAGTGCAGTATTATCCTTGTAGGATAATAATGCAGCATTGAAGAAGAAAGCCCCAAGAACGTGAAGAAGGAAATGTGTGTCTCTTGTTTCCAAGACTGACGACCATGTGATTTAGGGTCATTCCTCAGTATAAGCCTCCCTGTGCTCATCAATGAAATGGGAACAAACCCCATGTTACAGCTCAGGTCAGAGGACCACTGTGATGAGCAAATATGATAAAGGTAAAATCTAAAGAAAAAGACCATGTTCATTATAATAATTTTAAAATTCATGTGTCTGTTTTTTGTTTTGTTTTTTTGTTTGTTTGTTTGTTTTGTTTTGCAAAACCAGGGATTGAACTCAGATTTGAACTTGCGCTTGCCAGGGAAGCACTTATCCCACTGAGCCATCTCCCCAGCCCCTTGTCTGGTTATCTTGTACACACAATTTTATTACGTATAAAAACATCACTTAAAATTGCTTCCTGTGTCTATACACAGTTTTGACCCCATATTCCATTTATTATATTTTTATCAGTTTGCATTGCTGGACTTATTCTAATACCTTAATTATTTTTTCTCTTCCATCAATCCCCTTCATCTCTAGATCTCTTTCCCAATTATGAAAGGTTTATCTCCTTACTGCCTTTGACTTATTTTTTAAATCATACTTTTGGTTTCTCATTAAGCAAAACCACAATATTTAAGCTTGGCTGTCTGGCTTATTTCAACAACATTACATTCTCACAGTATATCTATTTTCTTACAAATGTCTCAGATTTCTCCCTCTTTATGGCAAAGTAATATTCCAATACAAATGGAATATGTATGCATATACTGTTGAAGTTGTTTTGATAGACCAGTGAGCAACAGGGAATAAACTAAGCTCTCTGATCACTGAATTCTAGGTGCTAACAGGGGATGATTAT
Organism: Octomys mimax; assembly: GCA_002564305.1. NCBI lineage: Eukaryota > Metazoa > Chordata > Mammalia > Rodentia > Octodontidae > Octomys > Octomys mimax. The sequence goes on along the minus strand of NDGM011151042.1, from coordinate 131 downwards.
TTTCCATCTTCTCTTTTACTCCTCTTTGCCTCTTTTCTCCCTGGAGCCATCTAGCATATATTATCTGTTATGGTTTGTGTTTAGCTATTCCCTCCACCCAAAAGCCTCATGTAAGTTATGGGATGGGGGGG
>NDGM011151029.1:0-18544 GCA_002564305.1 Octomys mimax | reverse complement strand
CTGGCACATCGTGCCAGCCCTGCCCGCAGAGTGCACTGAGGGAGGCAGCGGTTGAGACTGGGCATTGTGGTGCACACCTATAATCCCAGCACTTAGGAAGCTGAAAACAGAGGAGGATCACTATGAGTTCAATCTATGTAGTGAGACCCTATATACCCTGTAGACCCTGTCCTAAATACAGGGAAAAAAAATAGAGTCAATAGCAAGAGGAATTTCCCCAATAGGTATTAAAACATAATTTAAACCTGAAATAATTACAAAATAGCCACTAACATGGGTTCCAACTAGCTTTCTGCAAACAGAATATATAAGATAGACTATATTACAAACCAAGAAGGATCAAGTGGATTATAAAGAAAATATTGGCCCTTTAAAGTAAGGCTAACTAGAATATCACCTCAGGGCATATTTTGGACAGTCTGATGAAAGTATTATGTCTGGGAAAATTTAGCTAAATATCTAAGTGGTCTAGACATATGTAAGGACTGTTTGACACACAAAGTGGGAAAAGGCTCTAAAATTAAAGGCCAGTAAGCCTGTGTAGACAAGTTTATTTTTAAATCCACTGAAAGTATAATTAAAATTTTAGCAATAAATTTTTAAAATATTTTCAATTGCACTGTAGACAACTAGTTAATATTCTTAGTATAAAACTATCCTTACATATTAACAAGAAAAAACATAGAATTCCATTGTTAGAAGAAGAAATACAAATATCTAATAAAGAATATGTGATTACTCTTGTGTAATCAAATAAATGCAAATTACAATAAGAAAATGCTATTTGTTGCTTATAAAATTGCATTATTCATGAAGAATGCTACTTGGTGTTGCTCTCAGCATGTCAAGCAGGTATTCTAAAGCACTACTCACGGGATTCTAAATTGTAATCACTCCCAGTAGAAATTTCATAACATTGAGAAAGACTTTTTAAAACTGTATTTTAATCCTGTAATTAGCCATCCTGTAGTATATACTAAATAAATATCAAAAGCATAATAGAAATATATGACTAAGCCTTCTCAGTGATGTCTCTTAGATTTTCAAAAGTAAAAAGAAGATACACTGTAAAACAGTGACCAAATATAGTTATGTTAGAAACATAATCATAATGACAGAAATAGCCACAGTAAAATACTAAAGTGTTAGCATTACAGAATTAAAACTGGGACAGAAGGCTAGCCAGATAGCTCAGCAGATTAAAGCCCCTGCTTAGGCAGGTGCAGGGACCGGGGCTCCATCCCCGTCATACTGTGCTGTGCTAGTCCCACCTCTGGGGCATGCTGAGATGGTGATTGAGGCATGGTAGTATGCACCTGTAATCCCAGCACTTGGGAGGCTGAAAACAGAAGGTTCACTAAAGTCTGATCTGTGTAGTGAGATCCTGTAGACCCTGTACTAAATACATTTTTAAAAAGAAAAAAAAATGGGACAGATATATTAAACAGAAATCCACTCTGTATACAGTTCTCAGAATACTTGAGCATAAATCTTACACAGGCAAGTGAATTCAGGGGATAATGCAATTTTAAAAACAAATGATGATATTGGCCATAAAGCAATACAGGACCACTGAAGGCTCCTGTTGGGAGCCATGAAGCTGGAAAATTGGTCAAATGTGTGAAAGTGGGACTAGGCCTCAGTGCCTAAAGCGGTCAAGCTACCTCAGTCCTGAGATAAGCATCCTGACTGGTTAATGTCAGCTGTTAGTCACTAGACGCAATCTTGTGTCATGCCTTACTAACTTTGTAGAGATATAAATAAATGTCCATACTGTTGCTCTGGGGTTGTTTTGCCAACCAGGCAGATGGGCCACCACCTCACCCAGCTCTTGTCTTCTCGTCTATCTTTACCTCCTTCCTGCCACCATTTCTCTCCGAGTACAACGGATCCCTATAGTCTCCCTTTTAGGGGGAGTCCTAAGGGCCTGTCTGCTGTGGCAACATTAACCTGAGATTGTAAGGAGGAGGAAAGAAGGAAGAGAAGTCTTCCGTACTCCATACCTCAGGCACCGGGCACACTGTTTGCATAGACTCCTCAGGAGAAGAGAGTTTAGTAGGCTCACGGCTTTGAAAAAGGCCCGCGGTTAGCGGGAGCCATGAGAGAAGGAGGCTGGGGACACAGTTGGTGAAGATGCCCCCACACAGCGGGACGGTTCTGGCCGCGGTGTTGCTCACACCTAATACTGATGGCTCCTGCGCTTTTCAAATAGCCCATATATGTAAATGTCAGCATTCCACAAGTAGAAATCAAGTTGAGCATTGCTGTCAGTTCAGTGTTAAAAAAGAAACTCCTTTTACTCTCATTTCCCCACTTCATAAGGGAGAAAACCAAGGCTTTCAAAGCACCTTGGTCAAGACCAGGTAGCAAGTCTAAGTGGTAAGGCACAGGTTGAGCTGGAGGCTATTGCAGCTCAGAGCCTCTGCTTTTACATACTCCCATTCGGATTTATGGGCTATCACTCACTGCCATAAATTAGAAATAATTTATCAATTGTGAATTCATGATAATAGCATAAGTACTAGTCTTCACAGGACCCATTCATTGTAGTGCAACCACTGTTTCCTAAACTCTAAAAGACTGCTAACCACAGAATGATTTTTAATTTACAAGTAACTACTAAGAGATTGCATTTGCAATTGTTTTGGCAAATCGTTTACATAGGACACTTGTAACTTTAAAGGAAAGACTCACTCTGCATCTGATCACTACGTCTATGAGAAACCTCAGATGTGCCGACATGCCTGAAATAATATTTAAAAGTTCAAGAAAGATCTTCATAATAATAACACTAAAGGCTTGGTTCATGTTACGCAGCTCATTAAATCAATTGTAACATTTCTGTTATCACCACATTATATGAATTTAATGAAGATAATAAATACCTGGCATTTACAGAATTTCTTTCATCTGAATATTCTCGGAGAGGTCAATCAACTTCAGATGCTGGTGAACCAGAGCAGGCCGTATAAATCACATTAACAGCAGTGCGGTTTTCCCGCCTTCCCACCAGTTCCTTTTATCTCAGCTTACTAATTGATGCAGGAACAGGAGCCCAATCCTTTTTTAAAAATAATTAAAATAGCAAACAATGCTACGAAGCTTCTTATATTAGCCATTAAGGAAAAGGACTTATGAAATACAATAATTTGATATTTTAGTTAACATTTGCGTTTTAACGATGAATACAGCTTCAGGAAAAGGATGAGCTTTGTAAGCCTTTTTTTTTTTTTAATTTGGTACAGGATCTACGGTGTCTCACTATGTAGATCCGACTCATAGTGATCCTCCTGTTTTTCAGCCTCCCAAGTGTTGGGATTACAGGCGTGCGCCAACACACCGTCTCAGCGCCCCCGTGGGGGCGGGGCCGGCACAGCGCACCAGGGGTTGCACCCCAGCAACCACTGAGCTATCTGGCCGGCCCTTGTAAGCCTTGTGAATGGGAGAAAAAAACAGGAACGCCCTAGCCGGTAGGCTATGGCAATACTGGTGAATTTACACCTCCTGACACTTTCCCACATAATCAGAACCAGATGAGTATGCTCACGTACCTGCATAGTTGTATTTTTCAAAATGCAGACTCCAATTCTCACCTCTTACTCTCAATAAAATAGTACATAAACCTTGATAATAGTCAATAACTACCTAATAATATTAGCAATTATTCAGTAGACTACTGGGTTGTTCTGTTCCAGGTGGCAGTGACTGACTCATGAGGCTACTGATTTTATTTAGTTTTAATTACTATAAATGTAAGCTTTAACATAGGTACTCAATTCCATTACTGAAAAACTTCATTTTTTTGGAAGAACTATAAGGGAATTCACTTTTTTGTCAGTAATCTGTGAAATCTAAATGCAGGTCAAGTGCGTCTGATAAAAAAAAAAAAAATAGCATCTAAATTGAGATGTACTGAAGGAAAATAACCCACACAGGCTTGAAAGAATTACTGAGGTAAAAAAACATATTACATTTTGTTCCCATAATTTTGGTGTTGGTTACAAGTTGAAATGATAATGCTTAAATATTATTATTTATTTATTTATTTGGTACAGGGTCTCACTACACAGCTCAGACTCTTAGCAATCCTCCTCTTTCGGCCTACACACCACTGGACTTGCAAACGTGCACCACTATGCCTGGTTTCACTGGTAGCACAGAGCACCTGGGGTTCCAGGGCCAGCACAGCCTGTGGTACTAGGGATCGAACCTGGGTCCTTGCCTTTGCTGGGCAGGTGCTTAGACCATCAAATGCTTAGATATCATTGAAAACTGTTGAACTTATTTTTAATGTGGCCATTAGAAAAGTTAAAAGTTGGGGCTGGGGAGATGACTCAGTGGAATAAGCACTTCCCTGGCAAGCGCAAGCACCTGAGTTCAATCCCCGGTTCTGCCAAAAAATAAAAAATAAAGGAAACAAACGTTATTTATGCAGCTGACATCATGTATCTATTAGATACCTGTTTGAAGGATTTGAACTTTTATTTCCACCTAAATGCATGTCCTGTTGATGGCAGGAGTCCCTGGGTCTTTCTGTGAGCTCTTAACCAGTTGAAAAACACCATGTAGTATTTCTGTGGGTGGTGAGCAGTAGCGCTCAGCCTGTTCTGCCTTTCATGGTTGATCCACCCTCTGACCACGAGCAAACCAAGTTTTAGTGTCTGCACCTTCATCATCTTGTCTCTCAACCCATGCCTGGTCCCCATCATCCTCACCAACACTTTCCACTGCTAGACTCTTACGACTCTCACACATATGTACTCCGCTGAACTCCCCACAGGAGCTTTTTGAGTTTCTCCCCAATTCTGATACTTATACCCACATCACCAGTTTAAGAGAAATTCAAGGTCAGTGGCTGTCTCAGCATCTTAGTGGCTCAGTTTAACCAACCATCTCCCTTAGCCTCTTACTATGACAGTTCTCCCCTGCCTGTTGATCAGGTCTCTTCCAGTCTTCCTAGGTTCTGGATCAGTGTAGGGAGAGGTTTCTTTGGCATCTCTAACCACAGGTCTCTATCCAGGTTCTGAGGAGTATCACAGGTCCCTATTATATTACTCAAGATTTTCAAGGAAAACAGCAAATGACCTGGTTAATGATCACATGGTTTCTTATTTCATGCTTACTTTGACCAAAAGCAGAGAGTGAGATAAGCAGCCTGCAGAACCAAAATAATCCCAGGATATGTTGTTCATGTCATGTGTTTCTACAGAACCCCAAGTCCCTCCCTCCTTTGTTCTCCACCTCTTCTCCCTCAAGGCTCCCACCCAACACTTGTCTTCCATAAGTTCCTGGGCTGGAACCATAATGGACCTACACTTCCTGCCATTATCATGTCATCATAATAAGAGGAGTGACCAGTGCCCCAGTTCCCTCATGCAGCCCCTCCTCAGTCTTCCCTAGAGGCAGCCCTCTTGCTAGTTGGTTTCCCTCCAAGTATGTGCACACCATATGTGGCCAGAACTGCTGTGATCAAACTACTTAAGAGCCGGATATTCTTTCCTGACAGAGCACTCTGATGCTCACTGATCTTAAATTGACCTATCTATTCTCCACACTTCTTACACTCTGGGTCTGTTTTCCAACAGAAATCTTTTGTTTCCATCCGCTCCTTTCTCCAGCATGATTAATTAGTTCTGCATGCACTTTGTTCTCTGAGATGATCCAGTCACTCCTCTTTTACCTACAGACGCATTCACAGGTTAGCCCAAGAATCAGCTCCTTCTCTAACCTGCTTCCTGCTCAGACCCATCTCCTTACCATTAACTTATCAACCTCAGCTGCTCTTAGTTCTATCCCCATGGATCTACGGAAACTGCCTCTCTTAGACCATCCATATCTATCTTGACCAAAAAATTCAATGCACCCTCACATATCATCTACTCATTCATTCTGTTCCCAATTCAAAACTCTCCTTTGACCTTCTTAGGAGAGAATTATCCTGATTTTTTTTGGGAGGGTGGCACTGAACTGGGGATTGAACTCAGGCCCTTGCACTTGCCGGGGAAGTGCTTATTTCACTGAGCCATCTCCCCAACCCCTATCCAGATTTTAGAATCATCTTAGATACCATCTATTCTTCAGCCAGATTTTCTAGGGCAGTCTTACAAGCTATTGCCTTCAATTCTCTATGGCTTAATTTTCATTCTGTAGTAATAGTTCCAAAATATGCTATCCATTCCTGACCTAAAACCATGAATCTTTAAAAATTAACATGTGGCCTCATTCCATGTATAATTTTTAGGCATTGCAAAGTAGATATATATATATATATATATATATATCCATGTATTCTGCACCTTCAGAGTCAAAGACTATCATTTAAAAATATTTGGGAAATAATCTCATTTGTATTGAATATATACAGATGTCTTTCATAATAATTCCCTAAATAGTACAGAATAATGCCTATACAGCATCTACAGTGCATTGGGTATTATAAGTAATCTGGAGATGATTTATAGTATATAGGAGGATCTGTGTGCAGATTATATGCAACTATTTTGTCATTTTATGTAGGGGACTTGACCATTCATAAATTTCAGTACCTGACAAAGGTATTGGAGCCAGTTCCCCACAGACATTGAGGACAACTATACATCACTAAACATACAATGTTCCTCCAGTAGTTCTTCATCTAGCCCAAACATACTCTGGCATATTGTATTTTATTACATAGACACCATCAGCCTCTCAATATTTGGGGGTTTTTGTTGTTTTGTTTGTTTGTTTTTTGGTGGAACTGGAGACTGAACTCAGGCCCTTGTGCTTGCAGGGAAGCACTTATTCTAATGAGCCATCTCCCTGGCGCTAGCCTCTCAATATTTGAAACATAAAAGTTTGAAAATGTTTTTAAGTACTTGATCTGTATACATTAGCGCCTGCTTTCTTTGCTTCCCTAAGCAACATAACTTTGAAGTATCTCTCACCCCTACCCCTTCAGTCTGATCTCACCATAATCCTAGGATTTGCCATCAAGAAAGCTTTGAGAAGCAACAGTCCCTACATCAACAAAGTTCACTCTACGCCCAAGCCTATCTCTAATGCTTCTCTATCTCAAAACAGTGTCCCACTGCACATAAAATCAATCATGCTTGCAGCAGGCTCTCCATGTCACTTCGCACCCCCCACACACTCTTGCAACCCTGATACAGAGCTAACTGGTGCTGCAGCCATGTAAACATTCCACTACATCACAAATCTTTCCCACAAGTTCCTCCCTCTATACCCTTTCCACAGCACCCCCTAATGCCTTTGATACTCAGAATTCATTTCTCCCCATTGAATTTCTACATGATCATCAGACAATGCTTCCTTCTTCATGTCTCCTATGGATCTCCTTCCAACAAAACTGATCTCTTGTGATCCTTTATTCTCTGTGGCGCTTTTGACCCTCACTTTTACTCTCTGGCAGGCTGCAGAGCTACTTCTAGCAATAGTCTCCCCGCTAAACTGGGAGTTTCTAGAAGCACAAATCATGTCTCATTTAACTCCTTATCCCTTAGAGTCTCCCTCAGAGTAGATAGGTGCACAATGAAGGTTTGCCCAGTTGTCAAAACTGAAGATGCTAGATGAGTCCTTTTTCCTTAAAACTCATCAGATTCTAAGTAGAATTCTAACATTTCCTGGGCAGGTGAGGGTGCTGGATCAATACTCTTTGAAGCCAAACAGACTCCCAAGCATGCTGTGTGTGGCAGAGCTCTTAGAAATTAGAATCATTTCCCTTGAGGAGCCTAGCTTTTCCAATACTGTACCTCCACTTATTTCAGTTTAAGTTTTAAAAAAAGGAATTGTATAAAACATCCAAAGCCATATTTATTATTTTTTTCAAAGCCACATTTAAAAATGAAAATTTCTCTGCTTTCTAAAGTTGAACTAACAAGGTCTGCCTTTCAAATAGTTGTTTCTTTTGCCTTCTCATGGCAAACAAATATCTATTAAGGACATGTTATGCTCCTAGAATTATGTTAATAATTTTGAGGTTTAAAAGAAAACGAGACACAAACCCAGATGAAAGTTATTAAGGAATATCTCCTTGTAATGGATTGTTAACTGGTGGTCAACTTGTTACACCCAGCTGAATTGAACTAGCGTGGTTCTGGGTGTGGGAGGCCCACCTGAGGATGGTTTTCAGCAGCATAAGAGGCGTAACTGGAAAGAAGAGAAAGGCTGTTAGGGAGCTATTTGGAGAAGCTGTTGGAGAGCTGCTGTAAGCTGCTGGTTCTCTGGAGTTGTTCTGCTGGAGGATGTGTCATGCTGGCTTTCCTGATAAATGTGGTTGTTCTCATTATAGGAGGAGCAGAGGACATCATTGTCACTGAGGATGGCTGCGGTTCACTTTAGGGGAGCTCTGGTCCCCATCTTGAGCATTGCTTCCTGGCTCCAGAGGGGAAGATGGTGCACAGCTCAGTCTACTGTAGAAGGTTGTCGCGTTGGCTTTCCTGATGGGAACTCAGCTTTCCCCATCCTTGGAGAAGCTCAGGACCCCACTGTTGCTGAGGATGGCTGTGGTATTTTTGGGGGAGCTCTGGTTCTTACCTTGAGCTTGCTTCCTAGCTCCAGTCCAAATCCCTCAGCCTGCTATCAGGACCCTTCATTTGGCTGACATAGGCTTTCTAGCTTCTAGCACTACACCACTGACCTTTGCACCTTTCCAGTGCAGATCCATGAAGTGGGCCCACATAAGACATTGCTGTAGGCTCTTGGCCTCCAGCAGGACTTGTGGGAGGCATTGCTATGAGCTCTCAGTCTTCAGATAAACTCATGCAGGTCATTACTGTGGGATCCAGGCCTTCTGCTGGGTTCTTTGATTTTTATTGTGTGGACAGATTTCCTGCACTCTTTGAATATGATTCTTTGGGTAATTCATTATAAAATAATCTTATAAAATGTGTTCTGTATTGTATCATTCCCCTTACAAAACCCCAAATCATGATATTCCTGAAACTGAGCTTCAGAAGAGGAACCCACCATGGGAAGAAATATAGATAGATGAGGAAAATGGAAAAGGTTTGCCAAATGTGGAAGAAGGAAAGAGAAACACAGAAAATAATTGTGATAGTGTGTCATTTCAGGGAAGAGCCAACAGGGTGAAAAGTATGATCAGAAGACATGGCTCATTCTAGAACCACGACATGCACTAGTCAACAAGTTCCTAAAACAAAGCTGTAACTACTCAGTGAAGAGGAGAGGGCAGCAAAAGACCAGAGCCCTGCCCATGGAGGCATCTTGGCATATCCCTTTCCACAAGCCAGAACACCTTCTTGGGAGTACCTCCCAATAAGAAAAACACTAGCCAAGTGACAATAGAAGATGGATCAAATAGGCAGAATGGGAGCCAATGGATTGGAAGCTGTGTTACCTGACCCCAAAGCATACTCTTAATTCAGTTCTCTTTCACACCCAGCACATAGGTCACTACACGTGTCTATCCTCTCAAATGAAAGCTAACTAAATCTCATGCATATCCTTTATAAATGGTAAGCTAAATAAATCCTTTCATGCCCATATGGTTAGTCCAATATGTTGCAAGTGTCTTATACATAAAAATGTTTTAGAAATTTTGAAATTAATGGACAAATGGACAACTAAGTCAATGTCAGTATTAACTGAAGAGAAAACCTGTAATCTTCCCAAAATAGTTGCCAATAGTTTCCTATAATCTAGTTTATCTCATCTGTTTTCACCAGGAAATTAAGCTTTAAGTGTGAATTACAACTTTAGACTAAGCCAGACTTACTAGAAGCCTCTGTTCTGACTCTTAACTCTATCAGAGCTTAAAGATGCATGTCTAAATATTTTACCAGTGTTCCTAAAAAGAAACAAAAATCTCAAGGTGCATTTGTTTCCCAGTGCTTAGTTATTTACAGGCTTCCTCAAGGTGCAGAGCCTTATGCTGTCCACTTTACAGATCTCACAGGCAATACAGATTGTTTATTAAGAATGAGAACTATAAAAAAAAAGAATGAGAACTATTCTTCAACCAAAATGTCTTCAGAAGTCTAGCCAAAATCTGATCAAGTAGCATGCAAATAACCTCAGTGGGTGAAACAGGCATTTGGGAGGGGACTTGAAAAGATGACAATTGCTTTCTTTCTATTATGGTCCTGCAATCTATTGGAATCCGATATGCTTACATTAGTGTTCTTTCAACTTGGTGATAATATAAGTACAGTGGCATTATGACCAAGGGAGAACCGATGCATGAGGTCAGGGCCAATGGGAACTACAAACTTTTTATTTTATGCAAATAGAAACATTTGAAACCACATGGATCTATAGGAGAAAGAAAAGTAAGCCACAGCTGGATAAAAATTTGAAAAGTTTTTAACAAAAGATTCTCATCATTTTTAACATACCTGAAGTATTTCTGAGCAGTTGTTATCTCTCTATTGGCTTCTATGTGAGAACAAAAAGAAAAAGTTACGCATCTAAGTTATAGATTTAAATTCCTTTTTTCTCTTGTATCTTATGTCAGTCTCTCTAACCGTAAGTTCATGCAGCCCTATACTTTATTTCTTATTAATCAGTAGCATCAGATTGGACAAAGAATTTATTTAACTTGTTTTTATCAGGAATCTACTTGGTGCCAGGCAGCATGTTAATTGTAAAGGATACACTGATTTAGAATGAATGACTAAAAACAAAGAAGTATGCAGAAGCCTTACTTCTTCTGAAAATCAGAGTAGAATATAGAAAATAGAAAGCAATAAAATAATCATTAAAAGAATACAGTGTTACAACTTTCACATGAGATGTACAACATCATTCATGGAAGCCCACTTCTTCGGTGAATTCAGAAGAAAAAAGATGTAACTCTTACAGGTTAGATCTAAAATGTCCCTCAAAAATTTTATGTATGGAATAGGGCTTTTGGAAGGTGACAGAGTCACAAGGACAGTATCCTCATCACCATAGCTCAATCCAGTGATGCCTTCAGAGCTGAAGGTGGGGTCTGGTTGGAGGTGGGTCACCGTGGGCATGACCTGGAAATGTCTGTTCTAATGCCTGCCCTCCTCTCTCCTCTTCCTGGGCACCCTGGGGTGACTCATTTTCTTCCACTGGCCCCTTCTGCCATACTGTTTCTATGTTGCTGTCTGCCAACCATGGGCTAAACCTTCCACAACTGTGAGCTGAATTAGACTCCTCCTCCCTTAAGTTATGCATGTCAGTTTTTTGCCCTAGAGATGGAGAAGCTGACTAATAACATAGTATTTGTACTTAGAGTAGAAAAATGAGTAGGATAAGTTAGACACAGGCATGGAGGAAGGCAAGATATTGGGAAAATAAGATCATAGTCCAGGATAGAGAAATGTCAGAAGATGTTGATTCTATGCCTGAGAAGAGGACCAGCCAGCATAAATTATACAGAAACCACAAGGGAGTTGAATGGCTCTAGGAGAGACTGAAGTAGTCGGTAGGAGGCAGTCACACAGAACATTACAGGTCATAATAAAGCTTTGATTTTTATCTACAACATAATATAAATCTTTAGGATGGGTTCCAGCAACTGCCAATTGTAAGGGGATATGGTCATATTTGCTTTGGTTACATTAGTTAGCAAGCAAGAAAGCTTGAAGTAATCCAGAGGTAATGATAATTTGAACTGGCATAGCAGCTATAAAGATGGAAAGTAAATGCAAAAGAAAGATGTATAAAAGGAAAATCTACTAGGAATAACACTAGTATCTGAGAGAAAGTTGTTAAAGCAGAAGAAGACTATAAAGACTGTGTGTGAAGACTGTGCTTTGTGAAAATAGGTGGATATTAATAATGATAGAACACTACACACCTATTAGAATGGCTAATATCCAAATTTCTGATAATACTAAATGCTGGCAGGGATGTGGAGCAATGGAAACTTGCACAATGAAGAATGATGTAATCGCTATTGGAGACAGCTGGGCAGCATCTTGCTAAGCTTACAAGTGGTTTTAATATAAAATCCAGGCTTATACTCCTGGGATGCTGAAGAATCTATCTACACAAAACTTTGCATGCACATTAATGTTTCTAACAGTTTGGGTTTATAATTGCCAAACATTGAAAACAACTAAAATGCCCTTTGGTAGATCCATGGCTAAAAAATCTAGTGCAATTGTACACTAGGTTATCATCTAATAATAAAAAGGGATCTATCAAACACAAAATTATGGAGGCAACAAATGCACATTGTTAAGTGAAAGAAGCCTGTCTAATTAGAGTATATAATGCATGATTTCAGTTATATGATATTTGAATAAAATTAAAAATATGGCATAGTGAAAATATCAGTGGCTGCCAGGATCACAGGAGGAGGGGAAGGTTATATGTGTGGACCACAAGGGATGCGCAGGGCAGAGAAACTACCCTATAGGATGCGATGATGGTACATACATGTCATTAAACATTTGGCAAGACCCATGGAGCTGTGCCATAAAAGAGTGGGTTCTAATGTAAACTACAGACTGATAATAATGTATTGATATTATTCATAAATTTTAACAAATATAACCAGTATCAATTATAAATATTTAGTGGAACATGGGAGAAAAGGGTAATATACAAACTCTGTACCTTCTGTTCAACTTTTTAGTAAACCTGAAAGTACTAACCAATAATCTATTAATTAAAACTTTCCAAATACATTTTTAAGTGAGAGATGAATGAGAATGATATTTACTTAAGAATAATTTAATATGAGCCAAGTGTGGAGAAAAATCATTATTTTGTTTTAAAATATGTGGAGTTTATATTACCTCTGACACATCTACAAGATATATCAAGAACTGTTGAACTTTTAGGTCTGAAGTTCAAAAAGGAGGTCTAAGCTGGAGATTTAAATGTTAATCATTTGCAAATTAGTGGTATTTGATGCTAAAAGTATCAATGGAATTTTCCAGGGGAAATTATACTAGAGAAGGAGAGCAACTTCAGCATATGCTTCTGCTTCGATGTCATGCTTTGCCCCTGGGTACTAAAGCACAGGGACAAGAAAGGAAATAAAGGGGAATGGGAACATTTTTAATTATATTTTTTCTTCTTTTTTCTTGACTTTGTAAAAACTTGGTATAAGAGAAATTTTGCAAACAAGAAGAATTAGCTACAAAATAAAGAGAAGGTGGCCTGGGTGCAGCAGTAAGATTCAGATAGGGCAAAAATCACAGAGAAGAGATAGGTGCAGTGGTTTAAAAGGAAAAAAGAACTGGGGAGATAGCTCAGCAGTCAATGATCCTGCCTGGCGAGCATAAGGACCAAGTCTGATTCCCTTTACCACATGCCGTGCCACCCTAAAATTGGGAGTGATGGCTCACACCTGTAATCCAAACACTGGGGAGGCTGAGACTAGAAGATCACTACCAGTCCATGCTGTGTAGGGAGACCTTGTACTAAATAAATAAATAAATATTTTTTTTAAAAAACAATAAAATAAGAATTAAATCTTTTTAAACATGGAGAAGAGAATGGAGATGGGGGTGAAGGAGGAGGGAGAGGGAAAAAGGATTGAAAATGACCAAGATATGTTCAGCTCATGTGTCAGTTCCCCAAAATGAACATTGCTGTCTTGTACGGAAAACCCACACTAGAACAAAAAGTGTCCTGATCTTTCAATAGGGTAATGGTGACTCATTCCAAACTAGAAGGACAAGCACGGTGTACCACATTCCCCACAGGTCCTTGGAATGAGACAGAGTTCTGTAAGTCAAAGGAGAATTAGGATCACCGATCACAGAAGGGAATGAGAAGCCCCCCGAGACGGGCAGAGGTAGGTGTTTCTGTGCTAGCATATTCCTAGGTGCACTGATACAGAGACTGTTGTGGTCCAGAAATAACACATTAAAAAAAAAAAACAAAACTGAACAAAAAGGTATACACATAGTCACTGACACAGCTATCTTTGATAACGGCAAAGTAAATAGATTCAAGCAAATCTTTGTGCTTGAAATAATAAGAAAACAATAGACATCAAAAAATGATGGAGATAGTAAAAACCAGTGAGCTCGTGGTATGGGGAGTAGAGACACAAAGGGAAGTGCATGAGGTTTTGGGGTCTTTTGTTCCCTAGCAACATTTGTCAGTGTCACAGAGGCTGAATGAGAAATGGAGTGTTGTGGATCTTCTCCTGAGGTTAAGACACTAGAGATGGAAAGTCCTGACCTACTAAGAGAGGCCTGGTGACCAATCCCCCTACCTGGTTTGGGAGCAGAAAAGAACTCCAACTAAGAGTTAAAACTACAAGGGGGATGTAGATGCATTGTCATAGGAACTAAAACTCTACCTCAAATCATTTTTGTATTCCTAAAGTTGTATTTCAGCCTCTCTAAATTGCCATTACCTGCAGGTACCTGGCAGAAGAGACTACAAATCCACATCTAGAAGAACATAATGCTATCTATCCAATCCACACATGGCTTCTACAGACAGTTTTGCAAGTTGTCTGCCATATAGTCAGGAACAGAACATAAAAGAGTGAGGCATGAAGAAAAATGACAAACTATGAACAACAGGAAGAGACACATAGGGGTTTAATACACTGCAATTATCTTTCTTCAACTTTTAGGTAATTATACTAACTACATTCAAGCAATAAAGACTATATTTAAATTTTTTACTAAAATATGTAAAACTTGAGAATGGACCAAATGCAAATACTAAAATTGGGAAATAAAATTAGCCAAGAGTTAGAAATCAGTAAATGGATTAAAAAACAGATCAGACATAGGTGAAGAGGTAATTGGTCAACTAGAAGACCAGAAAAAATACCTCCAGGGAAATATGAAGAGATCAAAGCACTGAAAAGAGAGAAGGAATAAATGTAGAAAATACTTAGAAATTCTAATCATACAGATTTCGATGGGCAGGAAAATTAAGGAAATCCTAAGCATATTTTTCTGGAAAAAAAATGGGAAACTTTATGATCATCAGACCCATATTAATTAAATATTTAAGGTCATTTTTAGGCAGAAATAGGGTAATCACAGATCAGAGATGGAGAAATGAAAGGAAAAGCATCAAAATAAGTTTTAATGCAAATACTATAAGTTGATATTAATTGCATAAATTCGTAATGATCACCTTGTAATTAAAGCAAAAGCAGGACAACAGCAGTTAGGTTAAAGGGGGATAGAATTTAAGAGTTCTGAGTTCACCAGATAATACAAGTAACCGTGCCAATTAAAATTAGGATGGAAATACAAAGAGTTTGCATCCAGAGAAGATACTAAAAGAAATGGACCTGTCTATACATATAGAGTGGAAAATACTAGGATGGTGCAAATAGGTAAAAAGGAGAATAAAAAGAAATGCACAACAGGGGCCTGGGGAGATGGCTCAGCAGAATAAGTGCTTGCCTGACAAGCACAAGGGCCTGAGTTCAATCCCTGGTACAACAAAAAAAAAAAGAAAAGAAAAGAAAGAAAAGAAACTCAGAACAAAAAGTAAAAATTCAACCCAAATCTGCAATTACATTATAGTAAATAGAAGAAAATAGCTTTTGTGGCCATAGTGTTAAGTACAATAAATTGACACAAAAAGTTAAATACTTCAAGATTTCTCTTGTATAAGAAGCCCAAAGTATAAGTTATTTAAATAACAAAGTAGAGATGGTAAGAAACATAGAGGTAGACTTGTGGACATGGAGAGCACCCTAAAAATGGGGTGAGATGAAAGGGCAGTAAAAATAATATATATATATATATATATATATATATATATATATCCATTCCCCAAGATAAGTATAATTATTGTGGATTTCAAACATACCAAGAATCACAACTGATCAATAAATAATGTGAAAAACTTGTAAAATACTCTAAATATTCCAACACAAAGACATATATAGTCCGAGTACATTTTTTAAAATTGTATGTGCTTTTTGTAAGATAGAATATAATAAACTTCAAAAGCGAAGAATGGAAAATCACGGAAACAGGAGCAGAGAAAACCTGTTCCACTACATTAATACCAAAGCAAAGTTTAAGGAAAAATGCACTATTGGAAAGGTCATATCTATCATAAAAATAAAATGTTTAACTCATGAGGAAAATACAAAAATTCTAAGATTTTGTCACCTAATGAAATACCTTCAAATCTCTTCAAATCTTCACAGAATGAAAAGAATAAAAAAGCACACAAGCATGTTGGAAGACTTGTAACACACTTCTCTTACTAAATGATAAAGTAAGCTGAAAAAATAAGAACATAAACTACTTGAATAGCACAAGTAATTAATTTGACAAATTGAATATATAGACAATATTTTGTCCAACAACTACAGAATTAAATGTTTTTACACAGAGAACATTTATAAACATTAATTATTTGTGAATAGTAAGTAAGGATCAACAAAATTCAAAACAATAACATTGTGTAGTATATGGTCTCTGATAATATGCAATTTAACTAGAAATTTATTTTGATTTTATATTTACTTGCATAAGTCCTTCTTATACATTTTTAATTTAGAAATTTAATTTTTAAAAGTGTCCAGAACAAAAACTTCACATGTTGATACTAAAGAATAAAACCCCCATAATCAATAAAAAGGAAATACTATTTGAATGAGAAAATATTTGATATATGCTCCAGACATTTGTGTTTTCATCAAAATGGATGAATTTTTAACTTGAAGGTTCTATTAGAAGGTAGAGACTTTGGGGAAAATTACAATTAATACTTTCATAAAGGAGATACTAGAGCTTGGCCTTGAGCTGTCCACCATGTGGGGACACAACCAGAGGTACTGTCTGTGAACCAGGAAGCCTTCCTGGCTGGACACAAAATCTGTCAGTAAGTTGGTCTTGGACATCCCACTTTTCAGACTCAAGAGAAATACATTTCTGTTGTTTCTAAATATCTAGTCTATGGCACTTTGTTATAGCAGCCCAAATGGACTAAAACAATGATATGAGCAATATATGCTATATCAAAACATGTAACACAACTAGACATTAACATAGAACCAGACAGATCACTCAGCAAATTAAAGTGCCTGCTTAGGCAAACGCAGGGGTCAGAGGTTTGAGGTTCAATACCAGGCCTGCCATGCTCCCCCCTATCCCCAGGGGTGCACTGAGATGGAAATTGATACTGGGCATGGTGGTGTGTGCCTGTATTCCCAGCACTTTGGAGGCTGAAAGCAGGAGGTCACTAAAAATCTGTGTGTAGTGAGACTCTGCAGTCCCTATACTAAATATATTTTTTAAAAAAAAAATATAGAACAAGGGGCCGGAGAGATGGCTCAGTGGAATAAGCACTTCCCTGGCAAAAGCAAGGTCCCGGGTTCAGTCCCCGGTTCTGCAAAAAATAAATAAATTAAAATTAAAATAAAAAATAAATAGAACATTAAATGCAATATTAAGCAAAAATACTTAAAAATAGTTTTATGGGTATTCACTCAGGAAAGTGTAAAAATAAAAACAAATAAACAGAATCACAGAGAATAATGAAATAGAAAAAATGTAAAATAGAACCGATATAGCTAAAGTCAGTATCTTGGAAAGAGCGTCAAATTTTTGTGCAAGTTACACAAAAAAGAAAAAGGAGGAACAAATAACCCATACTAAAAATGAAATTATCAGACTGGGGTGAGAGCTTAGCAGTCTAAACTCCTGGCTGGCAAGCTCAGGGACCCAGGTTCAATCCCCAATACCACATGTCGCACTGGCCCCATTCCTAGGCAAGCTGAGCCAGTCCAGGGGGGGGTGGGTGCATGCCTATAACTCCAGCGCTGGGGCAGCTGAGACAGAAGGATCACGAGTCCTAGCTGCATAGCGAGACCCTGTGTCAAACAAATAAAAGATTTTTTAAAAGCAATTATCCATCATAGATATTTAAAGGATGGTGTATTTCTTAATTTCTTAATTTCTATTGCCTTCAATAACTTTTTTTTAAAAAAAAGGTATTTGGTACATTGTCTCACTACACAACTCAGAATCATGGTAATCTTCCTATTTTCATCCTCCCCAGAGCTGGGATTACAGGCGTGCACCACCACGCCTGGTCTCAGCCTGCTCAGTGCACTGGAACAGGGCTGGGCCGGCGTGGGATGTAGTTCTGAGGTTCAAACCCTGGTCGCTGTGCTTGCCTAAGCAGATGCTTAGTCTGCTGAGCTATCTTGCCAGCCCTTGAGATAAAGATTTTTAAGTAAGATACATGCAGATCAAATTGAGTCCTCCTTGGTGGGAAAGCTTCTGGCTACCCTGCGGCGGCAGCGGGACCGACCCCTGGTCCCACCCCAGGCACAGCGTGGGTGAGACCATCTTCCACCCCCTAGGGATGCCCCCACCACTCTGCAACACCTCGCCCACCTCAACCACCTAGTAGAAATTTCTACCACATTCAGGGACCACCCAGACCCAGTCTTAGTCCAGACCCAGTGAGTGTGTGGGAGAGCTGCCTCTCCCTGCTACTCCATCTTGTCCCCTCCAGGCTCAGCTCAGAACTGGTATACAGGCCTGGAGTGTAAACCTGCAGCTGCAATCCCTACAGAAAGGCTAGAGGATACAACCACCCAACTAGTCCAGGAGCAGAACATCTTGCCACAGGGGCACAACAGGTTCACCCTCAA
>NDGM011151020.1:0-11080 GCA_002564305.1 Octomys mimax | reverse complement strand
TGCTTTGCTAAGCTTGTTCTGAGTAGGTGCTTTAGACCACTGAGCCATCTCACCAGCCCCAGTATTAATTTTTTTAAAGTGCAATATGTGTATATAATCAAGTACTGCTTATATGATAGTGAATGAACTATTATTGATTACAACTTGAATGAATCTTAAAAACATAATGTTGAATAAAAGAAAATAGACACATCATAACAGAGATTATTTATAACATACATAGACTACTAATCTATTAAGTTAAAGATTAATACTAAATATTAAGTTAATAGGAATTCAGTTGGATGCTTTTGGGGAAAGTATAGTGACTGAAAGAGGCAAAAGAGAGGTTTCTGAATGCTGGTAATGTCCTGCTTCTCAAGGTGGGCCCTTTTGTGGGTGCATTCAGATATCCACGATGTGATTTTAAAACACATCCTTTGCAATTTTTGTATTTTCCTGGGGTTTTTTTACATCCATAAAAGAGATGTTCATGTCTCTATTCTTAAATTATATCTTTTGAATTCCCAGCTTTTAAAGATTTTTGCTTCGCTTGAAACATTTGTGTCTTTACTCCTTTTCCTTCCAACTTTTATTACTTTATTCAATTTTCATAATATATTGGTTTATAGTATTTACATTCTTTTTTGTAATCAAAAACTCCACATTTGTTTTAGTTTATTTCTGAAATTAAATAGATTCAATGCTTACCACCAGATTTATTATGCTGTAGTTTTCCCAGTTTCTCATAAGTAATTAGAATGCATGCTCTTATTCATCAAAAAGACCTTATGAAACAGTATCCCCTGCACCCTATTCTTGTATATTCAAAACTGTTGGTTACTGTATTATAGTATCAGGATGATAGTCTGGCTGGGTATAAAATTCTTGTATCATACTTTCTCAACAAATTGTTCTATTGTTTTTTAACCAGTTTAACTTTTGTCTGACAAACCCCATACATTACCCTTCCATAACTAACTCATTTTTGTTAACCTAGTTTCCCAAAGGATTCTTTGAAGGTCAGTGATTTTATGAGGTTATATTTCAAGTTGATCATTCTGTCACAGTACTTCCTAGCTGTGCCTTTTCCTCATGAAGCTGCATACCTTTCTTTTATTTCAGGAAAGTTTCTTGCATTCTATCTTTAAATAATGGTTAAAGACATTTGTTCTGCTCATGATACAATGTTGCCATCTTTGAAGATTCTACGTTGAACTCCTTGGCTTATCTTCTGTAACTGTCATTTCTTTTGTAAACCATTCTACTCATCTGTTGCTTTCATTTTATTTTGCTACCTTTTCTCACTTCTGTCCTATATGCTAGTAGTCTTAAATGAATAATGTATATCCAGGGTAAAGACTTTCTAAAAAATACAAGCATAGATAATTTTAAGAGCATCAACTTAGCATATTTTCAATTTCCACCTTTTTTTCCATTGTTCTGCTAGAAAACACACTTTGGGATGATGTGGTTTGGAGTTCTATTTCCCCCAAAGCTTTGACAGTCATGTTCTACTTGTGTCAGTAAAGGCTCTGTTAAGAAAGGTAGCATGAGTCCCCATAAGCCTTTTTGTCTTTTCTTCACTCACATACATTTATGTTAGCATTGCCTTTCTTCACTGCAGTCAAAGTGCTTAGTCCTTTGTAGAATACTGGGGCATCACTGGGGTCATTCAGTGACTCACATAGTGGCTGGCAGTGCTACTCCCATAGTCACCTGCACCATGGCCTTTGTCTCCTAGCTTGCTTGCCTGTACTCTTGTCTTACCCAAAAAACAGAGCAAGAGATCAATGATCTGATCACAGTACTTGGTATAAATTTTAAACCTCTCTGGCTGCCTAGTTTGCAATGGCCCTACCCAAGGTAAACCTTGGAAGGCTTACCTATGATGTCAGAGCAGAGAGACTACTCTAGAAACTAACACTGCACCAACAGGAGGTCCTGCTCTTCTGCTACTTCTGTCCAGGTGCAAGGAAGAAAATGGAAGAAATAAGCATCTGACAAGTCTGATGATGACAGGGTGCTGGTTAGCTTTCCATCACTGTGACAACATGGATGAGGAAAACAGCTTTGAAGAAGAGGGTTCATTTGGGCTCACGGTTTTAGAGGTTTCAACCAAATGACAATCAGTCTGCCCACTGTCTTAGGCCTGTGATCATGCAGAACATGATGGAGAAAATCAATTCTTCTCATGGTAACTGGGAAGCAGACAGAAGGAGAGAGCCAGAGGAGGGGCCCAGGAATGAACACACCCTTCCAAGCCCTTTTCATCTAATTAGGCTCCATCTCTTGATAGACCCACTGACCTATGAACTCAGCAGTGTATTCATCAATTTGATAAGTTTAGTGCTCACAGGATCCAACTATTTCTCAAAAGACCACTAGCTAGCAACCAAGCCTTCAATGCAATGGGCCTTTTTGGAGACATTTTGGATCTCAGCTGTAACAACATAGCTTTGATCTTCTTGACTAAAGCTCTTTTGCAACATGTTCAATAAGATGTCGAGCTCTGAAAAAAGACTAAAGCAAAGCATTAGAAACAGAATTTCACCAGTGTCACCATGTTGTAAATTCACTGTAGAGTGGGAGCAGGAAGAAAGATAATATATTTTGTTTATTAATCTCACTTCTAATCCATAACTTTGCCAGAATACATAGCCTTTATGGGACAGTTTTGTGAAAAGCATGCAGGAGAAAATTTATGACAAGCTCTGACTCTTATTTATCTTATCTACATATCCATGAATCCAAGAATATTAGCATTAAAATGATACATCAATGTATTATAAATTGTTCTTTGTGAATTTCCACCATTCTCAGTGAGGAGCTTGGATTATATTCATTCACTCATGCCTTCGTCTTTATCTACATGATTTTGACAAAGAAGAAGTGAGAAATTACTAATCTCAGTGCTCAGAGTTAAGGTTTTGGAATTTTATTCAAACTAATGAAGATAAACATCTTCATTAACCTTTTCCAACTGAGTCTAAATTCTGGTTTGGGCATATGTCTCTTCATTGCAGTTAGTAATTTCCACTTACTGCTCAATTATTCTTCACTACACAATTATTAGATTTATATTGTGTTAATAAGACTATGTTATAGATTCCACTGTAATAATACACATAGCACCACTTACACTCTTTAAAGCTCCTCTGCTTACTATTTCTCTGTCCACACTTTCCTCTTGCCATTACTTTTCACACAGTAGTTTAAACTGTATTCTGAAAAATGGAACATCTTCCTCTGCACAGGTGTAGGATAAAATGTTCCCAAAACATACACTAGAACATAATATCCTGAACTTTACATAACCAATTTTATTTAATTAGGGATAATTCCTCCCTTTCATGTTGATGTGCTTTTATAATAATATCAAATACATAATTATAAACATGTTCCCTTTAAACCATTTAGTGAATTACTAACTTATCTCTGTCAACTATCAAAGTCTGTCTGACCTTTTAAAGATATTTCAAGATGCCTTAGAAAACTGAAAATCAGTATGATTATACTTGGTTTGTAGCAAATGCACAATTTCTAATTTTATGTTGTTATTTTTAAAAGTCTTTACTTTGAGCTATAACAGGAAGTTCATGCTAAAATATTAAGAGTAATTAATATTTAATGATTTGGTAAGTCTCAAAAAGAATTTTGTGGGCAAAATTACCAGAAATTGAGAGATTGAATGGATCTAAAGACTAGGAAATGAAATCTTTTGTAAATTGGGTGGATTGTAATTCAAGGGTTTTGAAAAAATTGAAATAATTTTGATTATCACTCTATGATTTTGCCAGATAACCAGAAAAGATTTCTAAGACTTTCATTATAATTTTTGAAAAATTCACTTTATCTTGATTAATTTATGTAAGTGCTCTCTACTTTTATTACTATAAAACTAAATAGAATTGATGGCAAACTTGTCTCAATCTGAAAATAAATTATATTTATATATTCAACTGTGAATATTTGCATAAACTGAAAATGTTACCAGGTATCATTGAGTAATCATATTCTAATATAAAGCTAACTTTATAATTTCATTGTTAAAATTTATAACATTTATTTAGTTGAACTGTATACTACTATTAATAATAGCAATAACTTAATCAGAAGGATTAAAGTGAACACTTTGGAGACCTATAGATCCAGGAAATCAAAGAAATTAATTTTAGGTATGATTTTTGTTGCAGAGAAATATAAGGTAACCATTAACATCTTTTGACCATAATGATTTTGTATTGAGAGAAAAAATATATGGAAGTGGAAAAGCAAGAGGAATACAAGGACATTGGAAGGTGTGGCTTAAGTGCCTACTAAAATCAGTGCACTTGTGTATGTTGGTGTAGGCTGATATTCAAATCTGAATGGGTAAGTTCAAAGTAACTCAAACCATTTCAATGGCTCTTGAGAGATAGTTTGCTGGTCCCAGGTCTAGACTAAAGAAAGGGTGGAGAAAATATGTTAATAATGCAGATGAAACTTAAAAATTTGTCCTGTCCCTACCTATTTTATTGTGAATAGGAAAAAAGAAAAAAATTTATTCTCCCAGTTTTCAAAAAACCTATTTCAGCAAAGAAGTCTCACAGGCTTCTGGTGACCAATGAGCTGCAGTGGAGTTGCCCTCGTGTCCACATTATGTCACTTTCATCTCACTCCTGAAAGTGAAATTAAAAAGTTCCAGTCATCATTCCTGTGGGAAATACACTTGGCCAGCCAGTTGCTGCAGTTTTCTCAGCAGCACACCCTGCAGGACTTAAGTGTGTGGTATCCTCCTTAGTTCATCTTCTTTCGCTTCTCAAAACTAAATTTTGTCTCAGGAACCTTCTGCTATCAGCTATCCATTTTCTTGCTGTTACGCACAAAGTTTTCAGGTCTGAGTTGCTGGGCCAAACTCTGCTGCAGTGAGTCCTCTTGGTGGCACTCTGTACGTCTCTTGCTTGAGTTCCACAGCTTTTGTTTTTGTTTTCATCCCGTCTGAATGATCTCTGCTTTCTTTTTTCTTTTTGTATTTTTTAGTAAGGGTGTACAAGGTCCCACTAGATAGATTGCACTCGTAGCGATCTGCCTGTGTTCAGCCTCCCAAGAGCTGGGATTACAGGTGCGCACCACCACATCAAGTCTCAATCACCCTCTTAGTGCACCCGGAGGTGGAGCCAGTACCGCATGCCAGGAATCGAACCCTGGCCACTGAGCCTGCCTAAACAGGAGCTTTAATCCGCTGAGCTATTTGGCCAGCCCTGATCTCTGCTTTCTAATTTAAGTGTATATAAAATAACTATTGAACTATTAGGTTTTTTTTTTTTTTTTTTTTAAAGAGCACAATATCTTTATTGGGGGTAGCTTCTGTCCATGAGGACAGAAGGGGTATTAGGGTTTGTTTGTTTGTTTGTTTACTTAGTTATTTTTAATTTTATGTATTTGATACCAGGTCTCACTATACAGCTTGGACTCATAGTGATCTTATTTTCAGCCTCCACAGTGCTGTGATTACAGGCATGTATTGCCATGCCTGGACTCGGTGGCTGGCTCAGTGGGCCCCAGAGCGTGGCTGGCGTGGCATGTGGTGCCAGGGATTAAACCCAGGTCCTTGAGCTTGCCAGGCAAGCACTTAGACCGCCAAGCTATCTCTGTACCTCCTAGACTATATATTTCTCCTATTCGCTCATTTGAATTAAAGGAAACTTGAGTTTTCTTTTTTTTATTTCCTGAGAAAACTAGGTTGAAGTTTACTTTCGTTTGTTTTTGTTTCTCCCTCAGATGTTTTCGGTTTCACTGACTTTCCCTATTGTTTTCCTGTTGTCTATTTCGCTTTCTGCTCTCCATGGCATTCTCTTCCTTCCATTTATGCTGGTTTAAGCAGCTGCTGTTTTCCCCCACCCCTTCGAGTAGAAGTGGAGGTCACTGACGGGCACTTGGGGAGGAAGACTTGCAAAGGCCGTGAACCTGTTCCTTTCAGTAAACCTGCTGATCCTAACTGGCTTGATACAACAGAAAAAGAAGCAAAACAAAGGTGCCGCTTGGGGCCTGGGAATCTGGTGAAATCTTCCAGCAACTTCTCAGGCCAGGGCGGGGAACTAGAGAACAGCATCTAGCATGAGGAGGGGCCCCAGTATACATTTCTGACTTCCAGCTAAGACTGAAGAGGAACCCCACAGGCATCTGGGAACATGGGAAACAGAACAGCGTGCAGAGCGACTAAAGCCCAGCTCTAAGTGTGCTCATCCCAGACTGGATTTACGCAACCCATCCCAGCTCTACTTCTGCTAAACAGCAGAGAACATTCTTTGGAAAAAGACAACATTAGCCAGAGTTTTACGTTATATCTTCAATTTTCATTTATAGTGTGACATTTAATCAAGGAATTACCAGATAGGCCAAGAGACAGGATCAAGTGACCCGAACTAAGGAGTAAAACACACTTAAGAACACCCTTAAAGATGATTCAGCTATTGGAGCTACCAGGTATAAAGTTAATTTAACTATGATTGATTAAGAACTCGCATTAATAAGAGTGAAAAGAAGAAATCAAATACATTTGTGAACCAAAAAGAACCCAATAATGCATTAAAATCAATAATGCATTAAAAATTAAGACTGATGAGACAGAACTAAAAGCTAGGTCATTTGAAGGCATCCAGAGTGAAGCAGAGGCAGAAAAGTCATGATTTCACAAACACCTACAACGTTAAAATTATCCAGTTGCACACTCTCAACAGGTATAACTTATTGTATATTGACTCGTCCTAAACACAAATATATCAGCCAAAACAGTGAAGAATCAAAGAAGCATCACATTTGTTTTCACTAAAAGAAATGTAAGGAAAAGACTGAACCTTCAAGTTGAATATGATAAAAAGAAATCCAAAGTAACAGATAAACAGTGCACTTCAAAAGCAGGAGCTTCAATCAGGCCCTAAGAAGTCTGCCTTCCAAAGGAAGTTGATTTTATCAAAAGGTAGTGTGATTAAGGATATGGATGCTGTAAAGTTATAGTGAATGTATAAGTTGTAAATAATGTACAACATTTATATATTGAAGAAGATTTAAAAAAGGTAATTGTCACTGGCTAGTGTGAACTTCTGACTGCATGTAAGGTGGAAAGCAGATAAGGACTGATTTTTTTTTTTTTTTTTTCAGCACTGGGGATTGAACTCAGGCCCTTGTGCTCGCCAGGCAAGTGCTTATTCTACTGAGCCATCTCCCCAGCTGCTATGGACTGATTCTTGATTTGCCTGAGCACCATCACCATTGCCCATTTTTTTCTTCAGGATCCTCCAAAGGGGAGAAGCCTAATAAAAACATCCAAGATCTCACCAATCTGCTGAATGTTCACTGCCATTTAGCAGAGAGCAGAGTCGGGATGGGTCATGTTAAGCCTGTCTGCAATGAGCTCACTTAAAGCTGAGCTTCGCAGGATGGCTGGGACCATGGTATTGCTGATTTCTGCTGGCCTACAAAGGGGAGCAGTTGATGCTTACATTTTTTTGTTTCTTTTTTTCTTCTTGTCCTTTTTAATTTCTTTAACTTTTTTCTTTTCTTTTCTTCTCTCTTTTTTTTTCTTTTTACCAATTTTGCATTATTATATCTGGTAATCTAAACAACTAATTTGAAGACAACATTATGCAAGGCAGCAACCATTGTCTAATTCCTATTGTTTTGTTTGGTGAAGTTCTGTATCCTTTCCAATGTTTTGTTTTGTTTACTATTTTGTATTTTCTTTAGATAATAAAAAAGGAAGAAGAAATCTAGGCTTCAGTTTTTCATTCATGCTATTCTGTTTGCAGCTGAGGCTTCTTGTTAAGTTTGTATAGAAGTTATGACTTGGCAAAGTGTGGCTCTTTTAGTGATCATAGCCCTGGACTTTGGATGCTACCAGCTCATTCAATGCAAGTACCACCCTTGCTGGAGTGAGCCACCCCCGTAGGTCTGGCACATTCTTCAGACCTACGGGAGATGGTGGCCCTCAACTGATCTTTGTTGCTTTCTGGTTGCCAACCAGCTTCAATGTTACTAACTTTGGCTTCCAGCTATTCTTGGTACCAGGCCTCTTCGGTGGTACTAGCCCCAGCTGTTGGCCACTCTTAACACCGACAACCATGGTGGTAACAGCTTTTTATGCAACAGCTTAGCATGAACTATTTGAGATAGAAATAATGAATAGGCAAGAATATTCCATTGAGAAAGAGGCTTCATTAGGATTTATGCTGCATCATAAAGGCAAACAGTGCATGGGCTGAATCTGCGAGGGGTATGGGGACACTGCGAACTGCTAAGGGCACTGGAGTAAATAAACTGAGATTGTGCAGAGTCACACTTCTCATTTGGTCATGAATTGGGGCAGCGTCCTTCATGCACTTAGTTAAGATGGGCTTAAGAGAGGCAGAACCATCTGGGGTGACTGCAGGCTAGAGTCATCCGGGATAGATTGATTACATCAAAGTAAGCATCTCCTGGAGAGGCTACGGGATGCCTGCTGTACCTGGGCTGGCTGCGAAGCATTTAGGAGCAGCAGAAGAAGAAAAAAGAACTTCTTGGGGAGCATGGGGCGCATGTCTCCTGTCTCATCACTAAAAGCTTGTGGTGGTCACACCTGTAATCTCAGCTATTCAAGAGCCCAGGTAGGAGGACAAGTGTGAAGACAGCTTGCATAACTTAGTGCAGCTTTGTCTCAAAAATCACACTTGGAACCCGGTTCTGAGCATGTGTTTCCACAGTAGAACATTCACCCAGTAAGAATGAAGGCCTGGGTTTAATCCCTAGTTCCAAAAAGTAGCCTGGGGTATGGGACATTGGATAAGAAATGTGAATGACTAAAACATCACAAAATTTTCTCAGGGTATAAAAGAGTTACAATGATGCTTGGAATATTGATCTGAATTTGTAACATAGAATTATGTTCCCTTCCCTGAGGTTCCAACAGCACTATTTGGAGCCACGGTTCATTCTAATTGCTGTTACTGCAAATTTAATGAAATGCAATTTTTTCCAGTTTAAGGGATCAACTTACAGACTTGAAAAAGCCATAGAAAATAAATATATCAATATTCTGAAATACAAATAAAATTTAGCATAATAAAATAAAAATTAAAAAGTTTTAAAGAATTATATTAAAAATCTTATTTAGGGAAGACAAGTAAGGAAGAATTTAAATCCAATTACTCAGCTCTTTGAAAAACAACAGATTAATCAAACACATAAGGATATCAAAATATAATTCAGGAAAATTCTTCTGAAATAAAAGACTTAACATCTTCTAGGAGAACTAACAAAGATTAATCAGCACTAGAACATACCCAAATAAAGTTACTGGTCTTCAAAGATATGATCAGACAGAAAATCAAACTGCCTCAAGGGAAAGGGTAAGAAATCAAGATTGCTTTAAACTTTTGTAAAGCAGCATTCAACACTGTACAAATTCACTCTCTTCAAAAACCTCAGGAAATCTCTGACTAAAAAATTTTATTTCTAGCCAAAGTATAGTTCAAGCATAAAAGCAACACGCACAGGATTTCAAATATTCAAAGAGCAAAGTTCCTTGAACTCTTTCTGGGAAAAACTACTTCTAAAAATTTTCATTTATCTAAAGATAAAAGGAGAATAAAAATAATCAAGTGTTCAATTCAATAAATTAGAAAAAGAACAGGACAATGGCCTTCAGAGCAAAAGATGAGAGATACTACTTAAGATAAATACAATGATTACAAAATCAGAAAAGAGAATTGAAAAAAAAGGAAAAGAGAACTAAAGGAACACGAGAGAACTGTTCTTTGACAAAATGGTAAACACTTAGCTAAGCTAAACAATAAAAAAACATATCTAAAATATTAGTATGAGCATGGAAAAAGAAGCATAAATACTAAAAATCTTAAATTATAAGAAAAGATGATTTTCAGTTTTATAGAAACACAACTGCCCCTCAGTATCAGTGGGAAATTGGTATAGTGTTGGTGGGAAACCAGTTTCAGGACCTCTGGGGCTACCAACATGTGCAGATGTTGAAATTCCTCATCTAATGTCACAGCATTTGCATGTGACCTACAATTGCTCCTTCTGTATATTTTAACTCATCTCTAGATTACTTATAATACCTACTAGAATATAAATACTATCTCAACATTGTTCCACAGCATTGTTTAGGAATAATGAAAACAAAAACGTCCCTACATATTTAATACAGAAGAAAAACTTTCCCCAGACATTTTGAATCTGTGTTTGGCTTAATTCACAGATCTGAAAGTGTGGCTAGAAAAGGGTGCTTACATGTGTGATTGGTAATTAGCTAGGGAAATACAAATGATCAAAATTAATCCCAGAAAATGAAAAATATAAACATCAAATTCTAAACAACTTTATAAGTAAATTCCTTCAAATCTTTATGAAACATACAACTCTAGTATTATTTAAATGTTTTCAGAGTATAGAAAGGAAAGCCTCCAAAATCCCATCAACTTAACATTAGAACAGATCATTCCATAATCAATTCCATAAACAATGTCAATAAAATGTTACTGGACTCTAGTAGCACATTAGTCAAATATATATTTTGAACAAGCAAATGCACACTAAGAAAACAAAGATGGTGCAATATTTAAAAATCTATTATTATTATTCTTATTATACAACTTGCATATAGGTCTAAGGAGAAGTACTGCAATGTTACTATAAGCGCTAAAAGGGTACCTAATAACATTTGCTATCCCTTCTAAATTAAAAAATCTATTAGGAAAATGCTACTATATAAGTCACTCCTTGGCATAAAAAAATAAACATACATTATTTCAAAGGCCAGAAACTATACAGTGAAACATTGAATCCCATTCAAATAAAAACCAAACTAGGGGCCCATATTACTATCACTATTATGTAATTTTATGTGAACAATACTAGCAATGTTATTTAAAAAGAAAAAGGAGGCAGCTGTGCTTTACAGTGCAGTATGGCCAAGTCCAAGAACCACATCACACACAACCAGTCCCGAAAATGGCACAGAAATGGCATTAAGAAACCTCCGTTACAGAGATACAAATCTCTTAAGGGGGTAGATCCCAAGTTCCTTAGGAACATGCGTTTTGCCAAGAAGCACAACAAGAAGGGC
>NDGM011151012.1:0-10350 GCA_002564305.1 Octomys mimax | reverse complement strand
AACCATGGACCCTAAACGCCTCAGTGCCGCGTGCACTATTTGCCCCGAGGCAGGCCGATCTGATAGAGATCAGTATTTGAATAAATATCGGCCCAGCCTGCTCGCCCCTCCTCTCTGCTTTAGGAAATGTTAGTACGGGCCTCGGAAAGCACATCGGCGAGCGAGCGGGTCGAGGCTGTAAACAGTGGCCGCGGCTTCTTAGGCCCAAGCGCCTACAGTTTTCCTTAGCAGCGCGGTTTGCGGCTAGGAACTCCAGAGTCCTTGCGAGAGGCGGGCTCTGCTGGAAACGTCTAGATTCATTTACTTTTAAACATACGGAATCATTTTTAGGAAATAACCGTCTTTCTGGCAGGAATTTTTATCACCAGAAACCCAGACATTTTACACAACGTAACAAATAAGTAATACAACTATTATATATTCAAAGGGATTTTTAATTTTAATTAAAGTCAACCCCCATCGTGAAACAAATCTTGTTAAAAACGTTTCCTCCCCTTAGGATGGTTGTAATTTAGGGTAACACTCTCCAACAAGAGCCAGGGCATCTTTGACCCAATGTAAGTGTAACATCTTAGGCACAAAAAATAAGGCCAAAATGATGGAACAATAATATTTTAGAGGTGTAAATTATTGAAAACATTTCAATGAATAAATATTGCACTTATTTCTCTAAGAAATTAGTTGGGAAAATGTCCAGTCTCCACGGCGTTTATTTCTAATAAGGGACAATGTTGACCATAAAGTTGTACTAAGGTGTCAGATTAATCCCCAAGGTAGTTCGGCTGCGTAGTGTCACATGACCGTACGTCTGTTGTAGAAAGACTCAGGGAATTTCAAAGCACCTTTGGTGCACAGTTTCTTCTCACAGGCTAAAAGGCTAACGGCTTTAGAGTTTTAAGTATGAGGCGGCTTTCTTTCTGTCTTCCAAGCCCGCTTCCAGTTCTGAACGCTTGCTTCTGCTCAGCGGCAATGGCCACTGGAACACGCAGTTTTAAAGTAGTTCCCGCGTCGCTCTAACCTTTGCCGGAAAGGCTGCTGCTTCAGCTGCGCTGTCTTAGTCCGGCGGGCCACGCGTGCTGGCGCTCCTTGCCTCCTTGCGTGAGGCCTGTCCCCTCCGTCCCTCGCTCCCGCCCTGCGGCCCTCGCTCACTGCTCTGCTCCTCTTGGTCCCCGTCCTGTTTTGAGCACTTTTGCAGCACACAAGGTGGCCACTGCGTGTTCCGGGACTTGGAACGTTGCGTCCCGGCGTCGTGGCCTCGCCTTCGACCCCTTTCTGTCTACCTCCCTCCATCTGCTGGTCCCTGCACCTGGAGAGCACCTTGTCCCTCTCGTCCCGCTTATCTGTATTTCATTTCACTTCTTCTGCTCTGGGCTTCTCATGTAGAGAAATAAGGAACATAAGAAAAAAGATAAACAGCCAAAGCAGGTGATGAAAGAAAGAGAAGAACGAAGAGGAAAAGGGAGAAGGCAAAAGCAAGCAAAGGGGCTGAAAGCAGGACAGAGTGGGAGAAAAGCCTGGAAGTGAAGGAATGAGACAAATAATGCAAAAGAGAAAAGCCAAAAGAGAAGATCGAGTCGCAGGAGAGGCGGCGGGAAGCGCGGCTCCCTTCCCAGGCCGTCTGCAGGCCGGCCTGCATCTAGCCCGGCGCCTCCTCGCCCCAGGTCCCTCGCATCCGCAGACAGGGTCCGCTGGAGCCAAGGCCTGCGGCTGCAGCTGCAGAGGGGCACGACAGCCCTCCGGCCCTGCCTGGTGTCCGCCTCGCTTCAGGTGGGCAGACAGTGGGATGAAGCCCTCCTCCCCTCCGGGGTGCTGGGGGACCAGGCCTGCAGGGCTGAGCCTTCCTCCCCGGGCAGGGCCCTGGGAAGCTGCTGTTTTATGTCTGTTTCCAGGGAGGGGAAAACAATTAAAATTTCCAGGGCAGCTCTTCAAATTTGTGTATTTCATAACTGTAGCAAACTTCTGACAAAAACCATAGGACAGTTACAGTATCGCTGTTCAGAGCTGATCAAGATGTAGGCAAACCCCACATTTCCATGGCAACTGAAAAGGAAGCAGAGGCGGGGTTCCCTGGGCTGCAGAAGCCAGCCTTACGCTGCGAACTGCACTTCTTTCAAGCGCTGTCTCGTAGCGCGTGCGCGCGGTGCTTGTTACCTGCGCTGGCTGCGCAGGCTGTAGGTCCCCCCGCAGGCCCAGCGCGCTTTGCTTGTTTGAAGACATTTTACCGCATCCTCCGGCAGACTCGCTTACGTATTCCCTAACTGCCCTTACTTAACACTACTCAAATGATCACGTATTATGTGACGCTGTAATAAGATACAGGAATGAGGCCAAAGGCTATTTCTGCTAGAGCACATAGGACTTTGGTAGTTTTTATGTTCTCAAATGTTATTTATTTGTTTAGAGATTATCTGTTAAAGGCTTGTAGGGAAAGTCTTTGGAATTCCATCGGGTTTTTGCTTAAATCCACTCATTTGGATCTAGGAAACTACGCCCAGAAGTGCCCTGCGAGTCTCCTTCCTGCATCTCTCCTACCCTGGGCCGCCCCTCAGCAGCCCTGCCAGTTACGTCCGCTGGCAAGTGAGGCAAACGCCCCTCACGGGTCGCCGTGCGTGTTGGCTTTCTAAGCTTTCTCATAAGTTACATGTATGACTAAAACAGTACGTTTTGAGGTCTGGAAATCCTCTTCAAATTATTTAATTAGAAGACTCATCTCCAGTGAGAGAATTGTTACTGTAATATGCTAACAATGTGAATATTTCATGAACAGAAAAAGCTAAAGTTGTTTCAAGACTATTTGCTTCAATATACACCTTTATGCTTAAGTAACTCCTGTACCCCTCACTCCTACTTGCACCTTATTTGTTAATCAGCACCATTTTCCTATCTTCTCTACTCTAGTTCAGTTGCTTTTTAAAAGCTCATTAATTGTTTTTCCAAATACGCTAAGGGTGATTCTTTTTTATAAGAGAAAGAAAACAAGGCTCCCTACGCTTGGTTTTGCTTCTCCTCACTGTGGTTTTTCTACCAAACTGACTATCTGTGCTCTACTGGGGACCCCTGGAGTAAGTCTTCAAATTCCTGCAAGATGTCAAAGCCCACGGAGAAGAGAAAGAGCAAGAGAGAAAATATCAGCGCACCAGGGATCTGGTGACCCGCTGTCGGCAGGGAGTAAAAGGCAGTAGGTAGCCAGAACTTCAGTATTTGTTGATCACATTCACACCGAGGAAATTAGTGAGGGGATTATCTGGATTATTGGATGCCTCAGCGCAAGGGTCTTTATGGTGATGAGGAGGCGGGGAGAGGGCAGGTTAGTAAGAAGACTCTTCTTCCACAAGGAGAGTTGCTGCAATGTGTGAGAACGTGTGTGAGAGAATATGTGTGTATGTGAGAATGTGTGTGTGAGATGTGCGTGACTATAGGAGTGACAATGGGTGTGAGAATGCGTGTGTGTGCGTC
The DNA here is from genome assembly GCA_002564305.1 of Octomys mimax. NCBI lineage: Eukaryota > Metazoa > Chordata > Mammalia > Rodentia > Octodontidae > Octomys > Octomys mimax. The sequence continues at coordinate 6,894 of NDGM011151012.1, read as the reverse complement.
TTCCACATTACTCCTGTTCTCAAGGACCCAGGACGTCTTCAGCCGCTGGCCTCCTGCCCCGTGGGACGCGGAGGCCTTCGCTGGGTCAGGGCATGCTGGGAATTGTGACTCTGCACCCCGTAGCTGGCGCGTGAGGGGCCTGGCCGCAGCCAAGCGCTAACCACCGTCTGACTAGGAGACCGTTTCCCCAGATTAGGAGGAGCGGCTCTTGCGGTGCACTGAGTCTTCTCCGTAAAATAAATTTTCTCTGACTTGTAAAGTTAGTTATCAAGCCCAAACGCTTTGCAGACACACATGCTCGCACACACTCACACACACATTGTCATTTACACAATGCTCACACAATTCACATTCACACACATGTGCTCACACACATTCACATACACATTCTCTCGCACACATTCTCACACACACATTCTCATTCGCACACATTCTCATTCACACATTCTCACACATATTCTGTCACACATTCACACACACTCTCACACACATGCTCACACATATTCACACACACCTCATTCACACACGTGCTCACACATTCACATACACATTCTCTCTCACACACATTCTCACACACACATTCTCATTCACACATTCTCACACACTATTGGTCTCTCACTCACATTCCCAAACACACACACACACATTCTCACTCACACATTCTCACGCATTCTCATTCACACATTCTCATATACATATTGTCACACACATTCACACACACACTCTCACATACATTCTCACACATTCACACACACTCATTCACACACGTGCTCACACATTCACATACACATTCTCTCTCATACACATTCTCACACACACATTCTCATTCACACATTCTCACACACATATTGGTCTCTCACTCACATTCCCAAACACACACACACATTCTCACTCACACATTCTCATGCATTCTCATTCACACATTCTCATACACATATTGTCACACACATTCACACACACACTCTCACATACATTCTCACACATTCACACACACTCATTCACACATTCTCACACACGCATTATCTCTCACATTCACACAATTCTCACACACATTCTTTCACACACATCACACATACAGTCTCTCTCACACACATTCTTGCTCACATTCTCAAACACACACACATTCTCACATACACATTTTCACACATGCATATTCTCCCTTATTTTTCCTTCTACTCTTGCCTTTGTTTTTCGTTCTATGGAAGCTGTTAAATATGCAGAATTGACACATGGAAATGGTACATAGCTATGGGTACCGTGCGATGGTGATTTTTACGTGGTGAATGAAATGCATTCTTCCTTTGCATTTCATTTGCATTCTTCTGCACATGGATATCTAACTTTCCTGGCAGTGTGAGTTCTTTCCCCAACACACATTGTAGCTGCTCTTGCCGAGCAGCAGCTGGCGGCAGGTCGCAGGCTTACTCTGGGCATGGCCAGCATGCGGCTCTCTTTGCTGAGTCTGTCGCTTGCTCGGGTTGCTCTGCCCCAGACTCACTGCACATGGTCACTGCTGTGCTGCTCTTGCTTCCAACGGCCCGAGCTTTCCTGTGTCTCTGTACTTCTTCTCTGACCTTTTCGTCTTTTTAAAAAATCAGAGTTCATTCTCAGAAAACAGTGAAAGGTTAGAAGGGAAGGATTCCTTTTGGGCCCTGAAAGCCACCAGGCTGGGGGAAAGTCCCAGATTCCTGACACCCTGCAGTCTGGGGACGGCCTAAGGTCCCAAAGCATCGGGTCACAAAAAATACTCAAGAGGCGGCCACACTGAGGGCACCTTCTGGAATTCAGCCTTGGGGGCTGGACACCCAAGCATTTGCTCTAAGGGAAACACATCCACAAAACACAAAATGAAAGAAAGATTGCTGCCAGGAAATCTGAACTTCAGAAAACCAGTAAATAAAATCAGAGAAAGATTGCCATTAGACAGATCTTTGATTGTCACAAGAAATATTGGTCAGGGTGAGCCATTATCCCTGATATTTTCCTTGACTTTACCTCTTGCACTATTTTGTGGTGACCTTTACAACACAAAGAGGATTTCTAAAATACCAGCTCTAATCTTCTCCAGTTGGTAGCCCTGGCTTCCATTTTTTAAAAAACTCAACAAATAGTCCCAACACCTTCACCTCATCAGAACTTCCATCTAGCAACATTTTCGTGTCATTAAAATCCTCATCCTACCTGCCATCTGCTCTCTTTCACCCAGAATTGGTGGATCTTCATTATGGTTGCTCCTTCACACACCATATTAAATCTCTTATTTATAACATGCATGTGGAAAACCCTCAACTCTTTAAATCTAACTCTCTGTTTACTCTGTGCATGTGGAAAAGCTCTGAGCATTCCCAACGGTGCCTACAGCACACGCAGGCATGGGCACCCACACACACACTGAGACCCAAGTAACTAATGTCGCTTTAGTCGGGACCCAAGTGACTAAGGTGAAAGTCAAATGGCAGCCACTTCTGCTCTACATCTGAGTATTTCCCCCTTCATTAATCCCAGAGCCATCGATGGAAACTCATCTCTTCTCCACCTTTCACAGTGCGCACCTACCTTCCCTCTGTGGCCTCCCCTCCCCTGATGAGGCCTAGCCTTTCAGCGTGCTTTGTATGCTTATTCACACTTGGTTTGTCTCTTTGTCTTACTTACTCTTGTCTCATTTCTGGGACAAATACCCGACACTCAAAATGGAGGAAGGAAAGGTTTATTTAGCTCACAGTCCCTGGAGGGTTCAGTCCATCCTCAGCTGGCTCCACGGCAGACAGGCACGTGGCAGAGGGCAGCAGTTCACGGCTGCAGAAGGCAGCAAACAGCAAGAGCAGAAGGAGGAGCAGCAGCAACAACGGCAACAGGGAGCAAGTCTGTCTCTCTGTCTCTCTTACGTTACATTCAGGCTGTCTACTCCAGGCCAAGTGTAGCACTCACACCCATAATCCCAGCCTTGGATTGTGAATTAATCACAAGCTGTAGAACTGCACCTCAGTGACTGCATGAGGCTTTGGGGGGACAAATATGCACAAGATACCTACACTGGGATCTTGGTGGCAGGAACCCCGTCAGGATCTGAGCACCTGGTCCGAAGTTCACCAGTGCCAGCAGCCATTCCTTCCTGCTGCCATAACCGTGCTGTCCCTGGTCCTAACAGTCTCCCAAACCCACAAGGCACAATTTTCTCTAGGCCATTCATTTATGCTAAGAACAGAACTGAGCGATTGCCTCTCCTTTGTTCGAAGTTTGGAGTTCTTCTGCATATTTTATGGCAGCATATTTTCAATTGTGCCTGACACAGTAAATCAAAGTCTCTTGCTAAAGAATGAAGTAGATAAATATTAGCTCTGAGCATTGCATAAATCTAGTCAGAGACCCATAAAATCTATAGAATTTATTAATACTATTTCTTTCATATTGGATTTCCATTCCTGAATAAAAGATAGTCTCTATAGTATTATTAAAAATCATATAGATTTATTCCAATTCTATTTTTATGGTAGAAAACCAAAGACACGTTTGGCAGCATATTCTAGTTTACACAACTTATTACAAATTAAACTCAGGTTTCTTTTATTGCCTGGATGAACTCCAAAAAGTTCTGTCTTAGTCTGTTTTCTGTTATAACAAAGTACCTGAGACTAGGTAATTTATAAAAAAGTGGAAGTATACTTGGCTCATGACCTGGGGGCTGGAGGCCATGCGCTCGGTGCCAGGGCCTGCTCAGCACCTGGTGAGAGCCTGTGGCCTCAGCCTTGCCCAGCGGGGATGCTCCAGGGTGTGGGGGGACAGTGTGTGTGTGAGCTGGGGCCTTCCTATCCTAGGAGCCGGCTCACGTCACCAGGGGCCCAACTCTCAAAACCTCATGTAACCCTAGTTGTTGCTCAATACCCCACTTCCAACCAGCAACACTGAGTGAATTTGCAGACTGAGGTTTGAACAGATGAAATTTGTGGACCATATTCAAAGCAGCGGCCATTGTTCACATTTTCTCTGCCATTGGTAGTTGGTTGCTTGGGAACAATTCTGGGAGACCCAGAAAACAGCCTGAGGATGAGGAAACACCCCGGGCACTTTGCTACCTGATTTTTGTAGGAAATTTTTAAAAAGAGATTTAAAAGTAGCCAAAAAAATTGGAAATGATACAAAATAATAGGAACTCAACAATGGTTGTTATATTGCATATTGTCTTCTTCAAATTAGTTATTTGGATTATCAGATATAAGCATGCAAAATTGGTCAATAAAAATTATAAAGAAAACTAAAAAGGAGAAAAAAAATAAGCATTAACTGCTCCTTTCAGTAGATCAACAAGAATCACCAGGACAATTGTCCAGACTATCCTGCACACAAACACAGTATCTCTTTTCCCTTCCTCTTTTTCTTTCTTTTTTCCTATTCCTAGTCCCAGTTGTTCCTTCCCTTTGAAAGGATCTTTCCCTTTCACAGTATCTATTATACTTTTAGATTTTATTTACTCTTCTGGGTTCTTACCGAGAGACAATATTATGTTTATACATGTGGCTCTGATTTATTTCACTTATATGAGTATCGTCTCTAGTTGCATCCATTTGCCTGTAAAAACCTCAAGTTTAACCTTCTTTACAGCTGACTAATACCCCATTGTGTAAAAATACCATGTCTTTTTTGTCCGTTCCTCTGTTGATGGGCATTTGTATTGCTTCCAAGATTTAGCGATGACACTGCAATAAACATGGGTGAAAATACGCCATTCTGGTATGATGTTTTCAGTTAATTTTGGAAAATACCCAGGAGGGGAGTAGCTGAGTTAAATAGGACCGCCTACCCCGGATTTCGGAGGAGTCTCCACACTGATTTGCGTAGTGGCTGCACCAGCCCACACCCCCGCCAGCCGTGGAGAAGGGCTCTTCCCCCACAGCCACTCCAGTGTCTGTTCTGGTTGATTTCTTGATGACAGCTACTCTTTCTGGGGTGAGATGGAATCTCAGTATTGTTTTAATTTGCATTTCTCAAATGACCAATGATGTTGAATAGCTTTTCATTTATTTATTTGCCACTTGTGTCTTTTCATCAGAGAAGTGTGTTTTATCTCAAACATTCATATTTTAAAAATTAGGTCTTTGAATTTTGAAGGTCTGCTTTTAAAAAATGCCTTCTTTTTTTTTTTTTTTTTTTTTTCCAGTACCAGGGATTAGACTCAGGATCTTGTGCTTGCCAGGCAAATTCTTTTTCCACTGAGCTGTCTCTCCATATAATGCCCTAAATGCTTTATATGTTCTAGATAGAAGTCCTTTGTCTGAGGGATAGCCAGCTAATTTTTTTCCGATAAGTGGGTTTTCTTTTTACTCTGTTGGTTATTTCTTTTCTTTCTTTCTTTTTTTTTTTTTTCCAGTGCCAGGATTGAACTTGGTCAGGCCCTTGCACTTGCTGGGCAGGCATTTACGCTGTTGAGCTGTAGGTGTGGCCCTGGTGGTTTCCTTTGATGTGCAGAAAATTTTCACAAAGATGAGATCCCAATTGTTGATTCTTTGACGTTTCCTATGCAGTTCGGTTTTTGTTCATGAACTCTATCTACACCTATGCCTTCAAGGTTTCTGCCTTCTTTCTACTCCAGTAGATTTAGCATTTCTATTTTGGTATTTAAACCTTTGATCCACTTTGACTTTAGTTTGCATATGGTGATAGACGGTGTTCTAATTGTAGTCATTGGTATGTGGAAATCCAGTTTTCTCCAGACCATTTGTTAAGAAAGTGTCTTTCTTCCAGGGAATATGTTTGTTCCCTATGTGAAAGGTAAGTTGGCTGAGTGTGTTTACAGTGTCTGCATCTTCTAATCTATTCCCTTGATCCTCAGGTCTTTTTTTGTCAGGAGCATGCTGAGTTTATCACAGTAGGTTTATAGTGTAATTTCAAGTGAGGAATTGGAATGCATGTTGACTTTTCTGCTTCCCAGGATTGCTTTTGCTGTTCTAGATCTCTTCTGGTTCCACATGAAGTTTAAGAACGTTTTTGCAGATCTGTGAGGTATACTAACGATATTTTAATCAGGATTTCATTGAATCTGTATAACAATTTTTGGAGTATAGCCATTTTCACCATGTTATTTCTTTCTATCCAAGACCTAGGTATATCTTCCCATGTTCTGAAATCCTCTTCAACCTCTTTTTTCAGGGTACTATAATTTTCTCTTATATGATTTTACTTCCTTTGTTAGATTGATTCCTAAGTATTTCATCTTCTTGGATCTTATTGTGAAATGTGTAGTTTCCCTAATTTTTCTCTCAGTGTGGTTTTTTGTTTGTGTACAGAAATGTTATTGATTTTTGTGTGTTGGTCTTTTATTTTGCTATGCTACTGAATTTGGTTATTGGTTATTTGGTTATTCTGTATGAAAAATAATCCCAAAGTTTATATGGAATCAAACAATGCTCAGAGAAGCAAAAGCAATCCTAGGTAATCGGAACAAAGCAGGTGGCATCACAGTCCTGGATTTCAAGTTATCTTACAAAGCTACAGAAAGAAGAAGAGCATGGTACTGGTGCAAAATGAACATGTAGAGCACTGGGACAAAGTGGAGAATGAAGAGATACCCCCAGGCACGTGGTTACCTGGTGGTTGACAGAGAGGCCAAAAACACGTTCTGAAGAACAGTGAATATCTTTAACTAATGGTGCTGAGGAGACTGAGCTTAGACCCAATTCCTCATCATCTCCATTAAAACAGGAGCACTTAATCCACCAATGATAAAAGAGGTAAAACGCTTGAAGACATAAGGAAGGACTTTCTGAACAGAACTCAAATCACACATGAAACAATATCAACCACCAACAGATGGGAATATACCAAATGAAACAGTTCGACTTCTTTAGTTAGATGAATTCCAAGGTATTTCGTTTTCCTCGGTGCTATTGTAAAAGGTAT
>NDGM011151010.1:0-15185 GCA_002564305.1 Octomys mimax | reverse complement strand
ACAGGGTCTGCAGGGTCTCACTACATGTCCCAGTGCCCCAATTCCTGGGTGGATCCTTGTCCCCAGTGCCCTTGCTGGCCCGGGAGGCCTGGGGCTTCGTTTCCCTTAGGTGTGTCTTCTCATCAGGGCAGTGGCTTCCCACCTTGTTTTCTATAAATTTTACTTCCCAGGACTGAGGGGGTTCTTGAGCCAACCTGCACCCCTAGCTGCATAAAGGCCAGGCTGGAGTCAGGGTAGAGACGCGGAGACATCCTTGGTGCGGCCATGTGGAGCACATTGTACGGGACGCCTGGGGGTGTGTTCCCCCAGAAGCACCTGTTTTGCTTCTGCTGGGGCGGCGGCACTGAGTCCGCTTCCCTTGCGTTTGAATTTGCTGCTGGTACTCTGACACTCAAAGGTCCAAGCAGGAAGTTTCAAACTCCCACGGCTGTAATGTGATGGGGACGCCACTTCGCGGGCTTTTCGTGGTGATGACCAGAGGTCCCCTCCCCCTCCCCAGCCGGCGAGGGCACAGCGGCCAGAATCCCTGGGTCCCAGGGCCAGCGGCGGTGGCTGAGAGAAAGATGCGCGCGCGGGTGGAGGGCGCGGCTGGGCCAGAGCCGTGGTGGCCGCTGTGGTGCAGTGGTGGCGCCGCCCCGCCACTCCCCTCGCGACTCTCCGCGCCGCCGTCCTCAGGCTCGCCGTCCCCGCATGGCCTCCGCCCGAGAGATGGGTTTGCGTCCCGTCCCGGCCGGGCCGCGCCGCACGTCCGCGTCCCCGCAGCTCCCGGCCCGGCCCCTCCCGCCCCCCAACCCCCCGCGAGCGCGACCCCCGCGCCCCGCGCCCCGCGTCCCCGGTCACTCACGCTGCGCTAGGCCGCGCACGGCCCGACAAGGAGGCTACGCCCGGCGCCCGCTTGGCTGCGGGGACCAGGAGGTGGCTGGGCGGAGGAGGGGACGCAAGGAGGTGGGGATGGGAGGACGAGGATGCGAGAGGTGGGGAGGGAACGAGGAGGCGGCGGAGGCGGTGGCCCGAGGCCTGGAGCAGCGGCCCAGCCCAGGCCCCTGCCCCGCCCCCGCCCGGTGCCCCCCGGAGGAAGAGGAAGAGGAAGACGGAGAGGAAGAGGAGGGAAGCGGCAAGGCGACGCGGGCTGCGTCCCTCCGCGTGATCGGCTGCAGCCACCCGCGCGTCCCACCGCTCCTGGCGATGCGGGAGTCCCTGCCGCGGCTCTGCGCCAGAGCGCAGGACCATTTCCCCGCGAGCACAGCGGAGCCGGAGCCGGGAGGGCAAGGCCAGGGGAGGTCGGCTCGAGCCAGAGCCCACCTGGAGCCACGGGCTGGCTGCATGCACCCAGGCCTTGGACAGGCCAGGGAAGCGCTCTTCCTGTGAGGGCAGCGTGCCTTTGCGTGGCCCAGGCAAGTGCATCGGCAATGACGAGTATCTTGGGTTTATTTTCATTTTAAAAACTTTTTCTTATTATATTTATTCATTTATTTTATCATTTTTAAAAACCAGAAGCAAGAACAGTATACTGACTCCCAAGCGCTGGCATCAGCTTCCAAGACCCTCAGCACTTCCGGCTTCTTCCCTCATCCTCTCTCCGCAGCAGAGGCCGGGGCTTTTTTAGACCACACAGGCAAGGGCTCCCCAGTTTCCACTGTGACTCCCTCAGGGCCAAAGCCCTCGCTCTAGGGCTGTGTCCAGGGCATGCCCGAGGGCTGCATGGGCCTGTGGGTCTCCTCACCAGTGTGGCACCAGAAAATGGCCTCTGAGAGGCTGAGGAGAGGCTTTCATCCTCTGCCCAGTCTGCCCAGCCAGTCTGGACTCGGTGGGCAGAACGGGGCTTGCCCTCAGGTTTCCCAGCCCTCTCCACCTCCCTCTGAGACCTGGGCCTGCCTCATGCCCATGTTTAGAGCTGTCCCTACCACGTGCACTGCCTCAGCGTGTCCTGACTGAATGACTGAGCTGGAATTGCCACTGGCACTGTTGCTGCCAAGTCCCCCCTTTCCCCAGCTGGGACCAAGTGGACAGAGCCTTGGGAGCAGTCCCCAAAGGGCTCGGCCTGGCCACCATTTCCACCTGGTAGCCAGACTCCAAGCTGCTCACCTGCAGCCCCTCCATGGGGTGGGTGGGAGCCTGGAGAAGGTGGAGGCGGCAGGTGCCTGGGCTGGAGGGGGGTCCCAGCCTCGCGGACTTGGTTGGCTAAGAGTCAGCGCATCTCGTCCTCCTCTCTTCATTTCCATCACTCTCCTACCTTCCCTCACTCTGTCATTGTTCTTGTCCTTCCTCATAAGACGGCCTATGTTGGTTATTGAAAACCTTCTGATGTCTGCATTAACTTTCCCATCCCTGAGTGCCTGGTGTCTGCAATGTAAAAATAAAGAAGTTAAATATGGCTCATGGTTTTGGAGGACTGAGTCCATGGCTGGGGGGGCTGCAAGGCAGCCACAGCCCATGGCTGCGAGGAGAGACAGAGCAAGCGAGCGAGAGAGAGAGAGAGAGAGAGAGCTGGAGGCAAGAACACACCCTTCTGGGGCACAGCCCCTACTGCTATACCTTCAACAGCCCCACCTCCCTGTGGCTCTTATCCGTGACCTCTCAGTGGATTACCCCATGGGTAAGTACAGTGTCCTCATGACCAGTCACATCCCCAGAGCCCCACCTCTGAACACATCAGACCTTGATGGGACTGGGGGGCATCAACAAAGCCTCTGGCTTTTGTAGAACATGATGCCCAAACATAGCATTTGGATCTGTCCCCGGGAGAACTGCCAAGCCATAGATCATCTTGGAGAACTGGGGTATCTTAGGGATACTCAGGCCTTGCACTTCTTCTTCAGAATGACTCTGCCAAGAAGCCCCATTAGTGCATTAAGAAGCAGCACAAGAAGCACATCACTAGCTTCCCTTTGTCCTTTGTGGACCACCTGACACTCCAGGCCAGCACAAGGAACGAGAACTCTATAAACTATTAAAATGACAAGAATTTAAATCTCCATAAATAAACAGAGCTTGGGTTAGCTAAATGGAGAGCCACATGAATGTAAGAGGACAGCGCTGGTGATGAACGGATTCGATGGCTATGAAGCTAAACTCACAGAAGATTAATAGAGGGGGAGATGGAATATCTGGGCTTCCAGCTGTTGAGGAGCCCTCAGCTTATTGACATTGAAGATAAGCTTAGATTTAAAAAATTCAGTCCACATGGAGAGAAATACTTTAAGAGAAGCCAAATGCTGGCAACTAAATTAAGGCAGTAAATATATCTGTGGTTCCAGCTCATTCACTATTATAGAGACTACAGGCTATTATAATGAAAGCAGATTATTAACCACAGTGCCCTGGGCCTCACCCACGTCCAGGGAAATCCAGGCCAGCAACAGGAAGTGCACACACACGTGAAGACCCTGCAGGTGCCCAGGGCGTAGTCTGCAGCCCCTCCCTGTCCTGCAGACTCCCAAGCGGGCAGAAGCATAGACCTTGATGGTCCAAGTTGGACCACTTATCTCCTCCTATAGTTTGTATCTAATTGTCCCCCCAAAGCCTCATGCAGTCATGGGGGGGCTTCTGGAGATTGTGATTCTTTTTGTTTTTATGTATTTAGTAGAGGGTCTACAGGGTCTTATTACAGATTGGACTTGTAGTGATCCTCCTGTTTTCAGCATCCCAAGTTCTGGGATTACAGGCGTGCACTACCACGCCTAGTCTCAGTCTCCATCTCTGTGCCCCAGGGGCGGGGGCCCCTGCGTGGCAGGCCAGGGATCGAAACCCTGTCCCTGTGTCCGCCTAAGCAGGTGCTTTAATCCACTGAGCTATCTGGCCAGCCTGTGACTGATTCTTGATCCAACAGGGAATTGCAGGAATGCATGCACACCCGCCCTGGGGTGAGTAATTTGCATTACAACGTAAAGAGGGGAGAGGGGCTAGCTAGCTGACTGAGCTACAGCCACCTCTTTGCTCTTTGTCCTTTTCTGCCGCCATGAACTGTTGCTCTCTGCCATGATCCTCTCTGCCTTGGAATCAACTGAGTATGGACTGAAACCTCCACAAACTGTGAGCTAAATCAAGCATTCCTTCCTTAATTTAGGGCATTGGGTATGTTGTCCCAGCAACCAGAGAAGAGTAACTGAAACATGTCTGACACGTGCTGTCCTAGGTGACACACCTCAGAACCAGCCTGGGTAGGCATGTGCAGTGGGCGCATGTCTCCCAGTGGCTCAGGCTGATGGGATCTCAGCTGGGAGCCAGCTGTGAGAGTGAAGATGCCTCCATGTGGCCTGTGTCAACAGAGCCTTTAGGGCTGAGACCCCCTGACACTGCAGACCAGGCGAGTCACCCTTGGTTCGCTGAACTCCTCCCGCCTTAGGAAATCTGTGAGCACTATGAAGTGGTTGCTCAGGGCATTCAGGATTGGCAGTTCCTGTGCAGGGGTGACAGTGGGGATCCTGGGGTGCTGGGTGGAGGACAGGGAGCTTGCCAACAAGCAGCTTCCAGCTAGGAGGAATGAGGGGCAACCCCAACCAGAAGGCTGGTCTGTGCTGACTTCCTAGCTCTACATTTCCTGCTCGTGTCCCCACCTACACCATAAGGACAGCCACCACACCTCCCCACTGGGGACTGGTGGTGAGGGTCAGGCAAAGCCCTCGGGATGTGGGGCCCATCCATGCGTCCATGCAGGCCACTGTCGATGACGTGAGGCACCAGGCACACTGAGCCAGCACAGGCAAGCGCCAAGGGGCCTGGGCCCCCTGCATCACTAGGTGGTTTCTGCATCAGGAGAAGCAGATTCCTGCAGTGAGTTCGGTGAACAGGCCCTGAGGTCTTATAGTGAGTTCCCAACTATTTCAGTGTCCCTTAAAAGAGAGCTTTGTGACCTTTTAGACCCTCAGTTGGCATAAGAAATGCATTTCCCAGGTGAGCCTGGCCGTGCGCATTCATCTGCACAGTCCACATTCAGAATTCCCTTACGGCGTACAGTGCATTCCCAGGTTTCCATTCTGTGAACTTTTTTCAGAATCCACTATACTGATCTCAAAACCTGCTAGTGGTTCAAAACTTGCAGCTTGAAAAACCACACAAATAAAAGTCCATCTTACGTGGTGTCTGTGGTGGTCCTAAAGGCCAACTTGAGTTGGCTCAGGGATGGCCTGACAGCTGGGATCCGGGCTGTGTGTGTGTGTGTGTGTGTGTGTGTGTGTGTGTACACGTGCGCGTGCACCTAGGGGTGGTGAGTGCCTATCAGTCATGTGAGAAAAGATGGCACCCAGGGTCCACGGCACCACCCTCTCCATTGGGGCCCGCGCTGGACTGAGATGTGGAGCAGGCAGAGGCCACCCCGCCCTCTTGTGGAGGGACAGCATCTCCTTGCGCATGGCAGCAGCCCTCTAGACTCTGGGCCTTTGGCCTTGGCACAGGACTTAGCATTGGCTGCCCTGGTCTTCAGGCCTTCTAGTCTGGACTAGAACCAAACCACCAGCCCTCCTTGGACTCTGGTTTGCAGAGGCAGGCCTTGGGCCTTGGCTGCCCATCGTTATAGGAGCCAAAGTTCAGCCCCTGTCCCTCTGCTGTCCCCGCCCAGTACCTTCTCTCTTCTGCTTCTCAGGAGAATGTGACTGAGGCGACTCACTGGTGCTGCCCTTGCCTTTGTTTCCCCAGCTGTCCCGCACCTACTCCATGTCCCACCATGTGGAGTTGTGCCTCCGGCAGGATGATCCATGCTGAGGTCTGCAGAACAGCAGTCTGTCCTGTGTGGAGAAGCCCTTCCTGGATCTCACGCCACTTGTGGCCATGGCTGTGGGCTCCACTGTGGCCCCACTGGCACAGGCTTTAGTGCCAGGACGAAGACTGTGTGGCCTTGTGGGTCCTTCTGAGTTGATCTTGGAGCGGAACCACAACCTCTAGTATTCTCCTCACCTTATGTGTGTGCTAAGCAGCTGCGCACCGGTGATGGGTGACTTGGTGCTCCTATTGATGATGACGTAATTCACACATCGGGAAAGGATCTGGTGAGCATCCCTTGCTGTGGGTCTCAGGTGAGCACACACACACTTCTCAGGCCTCACCTCTGTCACAAAGCCCATCTTTCTTGAAAGCCGCTTTCCCTTTGCAATGACAGGACACTTACAATCAGAACCCAGAAAATGCCTCCCAGTTAAAACTTTACACTGCTTGTGGCTGCAGGCCAGCTCTATAGCTGCACTCTGTGGCTGCCTGTTATAAATAATGACACTGGGCCCCATTTGCTAACGACAGCCATTGACACGAGCCATTCTGCTCCGTGGAGCAAGCTGTGCACGGCTGAGGCGGCCGGCTCAGTGTAGAGTTTTGTTCTTGCCCCTTTTCCCTGTAGAAAGGAGAAGTTCAGCGCAACGTCAGTTAGAGCTGCTGCTGACCCTTCGGGGTCATTTCATGGGTCTTGCTGCTTGAAGCATTCTTGATCCCCACTTGGCAATGCTGTATCAACAGAGAGAGTGCTCCTAGGGGTGTCCTGTCTTCAGCAAAGGGAGTCGCCTCTTCAGGGTAACGGAGTAGTCTCAGGCCTCCCATTTACTTGCTGAGCTATACAAAGCAAGCAACTGTGGTCCTTGAGGCTCTGTCTTTGTTGGTGAGCAAGCCTGGTACAGCCCCCGGCGGAGGTCATAGCAGAGGGCCTCACGGTGAGGTGGGCCTCGTAGTGAGGTGGGCGAGCGCTCCAGGGAGCTTGTGTACAGCCAAGCTGCGCCTCTGCGAAGCCACTCACCTGTGAGAAGTTTGGTCCATCCATGATGACGGGGCCCTCCTGACCCAAGCCCCTCCTAGAGGTCTCACTGCCACATATTTCAGGACATGAATGTGGGGCTAGGTTTCCAGCAATGCACTTTGGGGATACATGGAACTCACAGTGAAGCCAAAGGGGCAAAGGGAGAGGACAGCTGTCTAACCCAGAGCAGCCACTGGGGACAGCCAGACAGGAGCTGCCAGGCAGGAGACCCAGCAGTGGCCTCAGTGACCGCCAGCTCCTGCTGGTGCACCCACGGCTGGACCCACCTAGAAAGCAGAGCACACAGGACATCTGGAGGGCCAGGCTCCCAGCCACAGCAGTCTGGACAAAGCTAGAAAGAGACCCAAGGGGCTAACCAGCAACATCCTGGCCCGGATGTCCCCGCCGCATTCTCACACAGGATACACAAAGCGTCACCCCTACCGGATCACTTCTGGTGGTGCCAGTGCGGTACACCCACACAAATCCTTCCCTTTTACCCCTAAAAGTGCTCTTCATGGCATGGAGCAGGGATGGTAGGAAAGACTCCAGCAAACAACGAACATAAGCCCGTCTGCTGCCACCCTTCTGTAGCTAGTGCTGAGCTGGATTGGTGGCTGTGGGTGACAGGACCCTGTGTTCCTCCTGCCTGGTGCACCACAGTGAGAAGAGCTTTCTCTTTACAATACCCAAACATTTCTTCCAGACAGGTTTTGGCCCCAGGTAGCCTTGAGGCAGTGGCAGTTTTCCATGGTGGAGGCTGCTGGACAAGAAGGCTGTCCCCCACATGTCCACATAACCCTCCTGTGCCCACTGCACTGCAAGCTCCTGTTTTCCTGGGCACTAACACTGGCTTCCTTGCTTAGTCTGGTGACATGATCTAGGTGATGTGACTCAGCACCCCACAGCCAGGGACCGGCTCCGCTGCTATGTTGGCAGAGTATGCGTTCCTGAGCAATGGTCTTCTGGGATCTAGGACTCTAAGACCACAGGATGCGAAACAGAAGCTCAGCCTGTGCTGCGTTAGGTCCAGCACATCAGGGATGGTGCTGCCTCCAGCCTTCGATTCCCACATCTGGGAATCGAGCTTCTGGCGATGCCGCCGCGTGCTGGCCATTGGTCTGGGGCCTGTGCTGAACCTGACCAACAGTTGAGGCTGCTGCCTCACATCTGCTCCTGCCACGGAGCCTCCTGCAGTCCATCCTGCTGCTCCTGAGGGGTGGTGGGGTGTGGGCGAGACCAGCGTGGCCCACGAGCCTCTGCTGTCACAAGGTGTGTTTCCTAGTTGGAACCATGTTGTAAGGGCCAAGATGGCTGCCTAGACATTGCTGATGCCCAGCCCCGGTGAGTCTGAGGGCTCTGAGGCAGAGGGGCAAATCCATACCCACGTGTGGCTCATTTCTTTGAAGACAGATGCTGCCTCTTCCATGGTAAAGGAGACCAGAGCACTGAACTCCCAGGAGCAGGAGGCTTCCCAGCACCAAGCAACGTTCCCAGGCAATGGCACCATATTGGTGGGGCTTCAGAAAATACTCAACCACTCGCTGGAGGGGGCAGACCTTGATCCTCAGCCTGCGTAACTTCTGTCCCTCCTCCAGGGCCACTTCTGGGTGGTGGAGGAGCAGCTGTCTGACAGCTGTGGGACCTGGCCTCCTGTACATCCCATTATTATCGGAGTCTCCTACGGCAGGTGTCTCCTGTGAGTACTTACATGGATTTTCGATTGTTCCATGCTCGATGAACACTCCAAGAGCGCACCCTCTTCCCTCTCTCCAAGGTCTCTTGCTCCAGATTTGTTCTTTCCCTCATCTTGCACAGGCAAGTGGTAGGTTTGAAGATGTCCCTGAAGTCTGTATGTCTGAAATTTAATCCTCCATACAATGGTGTTTAGGGTAGGACCTGCAAGAGCTGCTCAGGCCAAGAGGGCTCTGTGCTCCTGAGTCAATTAATGCTGCTCAGTAGAATGGACTCACTGCTACGGGAGCAGGTCTGTGGTAGGATGAGCTCCACTCGCTCTTGCTCCCTCTTGCCGTGTGATGCCTTCTGCCTTGGAATGGCATGGCACAAAGGCCCTCACCATATATGGCCCTCAAATCCGGACTTCCCAGCCTCTTGTGGGCCAGATAGCTGCACAAATAACAGACAGAAGGTTGGGCTGCAAGTCCCTGCCCACAAGCCAGCGTAGGTCCAGACCTGTCTTCCAGGGAAGTGGACTCCTGGTGTGTGATCACAAGCCTTGCCCAGTGCCAGGACTCACCCTGCCAGTGGCTCCTAGGTCTCCCCTGAGTGTGACTGAGGCCCTCCCTGCCTCTGCTGGCCCAGATCCCAGTGATGCCCAGGAAGCCAGGGAGCCTGTTCACGGCAGCATGTCCCACACTGAGCAGCCTTCATCAGGCTACCACGGGCTCAGTGGCACACTTCTCAGTGCCTTGGCGACAGGAAGGCCCTCCAGGCCCTCTCCGGGAGCGCACTTAAACAGTGAGTGGGCAGATGCGTGCCACAGATCCAGTCTCAAGTTCTCCCGTGAAGCCTCTGCTCTCTTCCTCTGTGGAACACTGGGAAACTGGGGGATTTGGAGTCTAGAAATGGTAGGCCATGGCTGAGCCCAGGCTTTGTGAACTAACGAGCACCCTATCTGTGCTCTCTACATGTGGGTGCACTAGTGATGCCCTCTGCTCCTGGGCACAGCCCGTGTGGGCTGCTCAGGTCCCACCTCGGGAAGGACTTGCTGCCCCGCTCTGGGAGGTGTAGCCACAGCCTAACAAGAGAGTGAAAAGAGATGAACCCTATTCAGCAGCCTACTCCTTCAGGAGACTTAATCACCTCCCCCAGCCCCACCTCTGCCGCCATGGGGTCTGACTGCAAGACTGAATTTGGAGGTGTGCAGACCACATTGGTGATTAGACCTGGGGCACAGGGCACGGAGCCACGGACCGTGCGAATGTCATTAGAAAAAGAAGGTCCAAAAAGGGTTGCTTTCGTGCGGAACAGATAACAACACACATGTACAGCAGCTTCCCCCATTCCACAAATCATTCACCTTCTTGTCATGTTCTCTGAAGACATGTGAGCTACCTGGAAAATGTGCACTGGTCCATGGTGTAGTTGACATGATGTTGATTTGGCTGGACTAGCAAGAGGTAGCCATGACACTGCTGGCCTGGTCAGGCACATGCACTCCGGAAGAGGGAGACAAATCTTACACAGACTGCAGCACCGGCCACAGCAGCAACACTGCCAGAGTTTGTGTAGAGAGAGACAACCAGTGCTATGAGAGAGACAGGCAACTCACCTTCTGCCTTCTGCACTGAAGAAACAGAAAACGTGATGAACAAGAAAGAGCTGTGCGACAGGTGAGGCTGCGGGGCAAGCACTGGCACCGCTTGGACCCTCAGCTACTGAAAATATCAGCGGATGAGGGCCGGCCAAATAGCTCAGCAGATTAAAGCACCTGCAAGCAGGAGCAGGGGCCAGGGGTTTGATCCCCAGGCCTGCCCAGCCGGCCCCGCCCCTGGGGCATGCTGAGAGGGCAATTGCGACTGGGCGTGGTGGTGCAGGCCTGTAATCCCAGCTCTTGGGGGGCTGTGTCCCCCAGTGTTCATGTGTTGGAAACTAAATCTTCACATATCACGTTGATGGTATGCAGAGTAGAGTTTAGGAGGTAACTGGGGCTAGATGAGGCCACTGGGAGGCTTAGTGACTTTGCAGGAGGAAGAAAAGTCTGAGGCGCACACGCCCTGAGCAGCACACACGCGCCGAGCACTTCTGCCCTCTGCCATGCTGTGGCACGCTCAGGAGGTCCTCCCAGATGCTGGCAATGCGATCCTGTGCTCCCAGCTCCAGGACTGCGTGAGAAAATTCTAACTTTTAAAAATTAGTGAGTCTCAGGTATTCTGTAGCAGCAGTGCCAAGTGGACAAAGCTACACCCATCTTCAATGAAGGATCATACAGCTTTGGAACAGAATTTCTGTGTGCCACCAGGTCTCGACAAAGTCCTATCTTCTCTCCACCAGAAAGAACGTGACCACACAGCAGAACTGCTTGTTAGGATCTGTATCCTAGCAGATACCCACATCATATGACTGGGGTGGACTCAGGGCAATCGCTTGTAAGATCTTGGATGAAACTGGTCAATACAGACTTGGGCAGGGCCGGGGTGCCAGGACCAGCAAGCTGCATGGCAAGTGCTCCCGGCCTTCAGACGCCTATCTCTGCAGTCCCAGCTCCCTGATCATAACTTCTTCTGAGTGTGTGTGCATTTTCAATGAGAAGAACAAGGAGGAGAAAGACTTGTGCTGTTTTTACAGTTTGCTTGGCTTCGTGTGTAGAGAAAATGGACAGGAAGTACAGCCCTGTGAGGGTGACTGTGAACGGCAAGCGACGACCTCCCTGAAGGTGGATGCTGTGGGCAGTGTACCTGGGCAGGGACTCTGGCAAGCTTGTGAACGGTGAGAATATGCACCAGCTCACAGATGGTGGCAAGCAGCCTGCTTGGCTAGTCAGGAACTCAACGCAAGACATTATATCAGGAGCAAAAAGGTCTGGGGAACAGTCACGTGGCCGAATGGATGGAGGGATCAGACAACTGCCAAGACAATTGCAAAACATGTCGCCAAACACAAGGGTGCACCTGGCAAGGAAGAGGATCGACTCTCAGTGCTGATGACACTTGTGGGTACATAATTCTTTTGGGGGGCTGTCCTGTGCACTGCAGAATGTTTAGCAGCACCTCCAGTTTCTGCCAACCAGCTGCCTTGACCATATTCCCACTCTCGTGGCCTTATTCCAACATAATGACCTCTTTGAAGGCCCCCTCAAGTGCCGTCACATTTGGAAGCACTGAGGGTTGGGCTTCAGTACCATTCAGCTCACTCCAGGGAGTGTCCTACATGCCCGATCCTCAGCATCTGCTTCTGGAGAATCCAGCCGGGGACACAGAGCCAACACGTCAGGCTGGGGTGCCCGGTGCTGACAGCCTGAGCCTGATCCGGTCTTCTGCCTTCCCTGCCCCTGCGCTACTCCTTCCCTCGATCACAGGCGAGCTCCTCCTGAAGAGAAGAGCGAGGACCAAGCCTTGGTGGCTTCACAGTGCCGCCCGGAAATCCCCCCTTCCGCAGCCCACCTTTGCCTCCTGAGCTCTGTCCACTGCCCTCCTTCTAAGTGGCTCCTGGCTGCTGTTGGGCCGATGTTCACTTCATTTCCTGTCTGCAGCCTAAGTGATCTTTCAGGAATTCTGCAGGCTGAATGTTTCCCTCATGTTAAGCTCTGCACATTCTCCCCTGTGGAGGACATAGGCTCCCCTGCATCAGGTCAGAGCAGGGAAGAGGGCTGCAGATGCCACGGCAAGGGGGCACCTGCTCAGGTGTGACAGCAAAGGAGACGTTTAAGTCCTCAGCAGAAAAGCATCTTCTCAAAGTTGGCCAGAAGGAGAAAGAAAAGGTGTGGGGTCTTATTTGCTTCTGTGTTTCAAAGCTTTCCTTTGCATGCCCACAGCCTGCCATAGGCCCCTCAGCCCAGCCTTTCCTGCCCTGCCTTCCCCTCCTCAATTCACATGTCAGTCCACGTTGTGGAAAATCTGCTGCTCTGCCTGCAGATGTGACTGTGCTGCCTCGCTGCCAGCACCCTTCAGTTCTTTCCCAGGGTTAAAGCTCCCAAACAAGCCCATGCTACAGAGAAAGCCAAGGGATCAGCAGAGGCTTCACCTTTTCCTGACAGGACTGAGAGAGGAAGCGAGAGGCTGAGCTGGGATCTGCATTAGGTGCTGGGCAGGACCAGCTGTGTGAGCTTTGAGCAAGAAAAGCGTGGCCTGGATTGCGGGGAGGAGCCGTGGAGGAGGACTTGGGGCAGGCTGCTCCTTCCTGGCTTGGGTTCACCCCATCTGCTTGTGCCAACCCACAGCACAACTTGAATGCACTCCTGGTCGTGGACAGATGCCAGGCCCCCAGCCTGCTGGTGGATGTGGATTCCCCCGGGTGAGGTGGGCAGTGGCCACTGACTCTCAGGAGTGGCCAGGGAGGCCAGGAAGGGTTGTCGTTGGACAGTGGTCTTCTCCAAGGAGAAGCTGCCTGCACGGGCTAAATTTCTCTGGGAAGTCTGTTTAGGAGGTGGCCAGGAGTCCGTGGATCAGTCTATTGGCAAAGAACTCACCAATGTTTTTGTTGTTCAAAGGCAGAGCCTGGCAGAAGGGGCGGGATACGGGGCATGCTTGACAGGGAAGGCTGTGTTCGCGGCCCGGCCCCTTCCTGCTGCCTGGCTGTCATGGACAGGCACTTCTGCCAGGAAGTGCCCAGCCGCAGGTCGAGCCTGCCAGGAGCTGAGCCAAACAGCTCTCTCTCCTTTGAGATGGGTGCCTAAGTTGTTTTGTGCCAGTGACAGCAAGGGGGTGAAGAGACCACCTTTTCAGACACCAGCAGCAGAGGTCAAGTTGCACCTAAGGCTTCAAGCAGTGCTGGGGGCACAGAACAGCCTGGTTTCCTCCTCCCTGGGGAGGCAGGTGCGAGGGGAAGCAGGGCTGGGGTGCTGGCCCCATTTTCTGGGCTAGATCTTGGATGAAGAGTGGCATTCAGGACCCAGGAGAGCACCTCAGGCTTTTTCCAGGTAAATGTTTTTCCTGTGAGTTGGTTATTTTGCCTAAATTGAATTCCCAGAATATTAAACATATGCACAATCAAAGGTAAGTACAAGCCTACATTTGAAAGTCAAATATGAAAGGTTTCTGGATTTGTATCATTTTGCATTATCCAAGCTTCTGCTTTCATCCATAAGAATGAAGAAATAAGAGTTGCGGGAGACCAAAATAATTTTCTGGATAAAGTAGGATAATGTGTTAAAATGAAGAAGAAAAAAATCCCTCTGAAGATGAAAAGCTTTCCCCCAAGCTTGAGCGAGGAGCGACAGAATCTGCCTAGGAGTCTCCATCTCTATCACTGCCTGTGATTACTGCCAGGTGATGACAGGGCTGCAGAGGCGGGGAAGGGAAGAAGGAAGGAGGACGAGGCCGTGGGCTCCCTCAGCCCCGGGCCAGACGCGCTGCACGGCCGGCTCTGCCTCTGCGCACGGCCGGCCCGCATCACAGCTCTTCTCTGGAAATCGAATTTCTTTTGTTAACTTAATTAATACTTTCAGAGGGATCTAGAGCAAGTCGGCCCACTCAAGATCCCAAGTTCGCTGGGTGCTAATTCATGTGAAGAAGCTCCTCCATTTCATGTCATTTCCTTTTTCTACATTTAGAAAAGAGCAGATATTGTATAGCTTGAGGAATCCACAAAGCCTTCTCAGATGAGGAGAGAGAAGTTATTAAAGCTAATTCTCTTCTGACAATTTGATATTTCTCGTCTCAGCTTCCCTAAAAATGCATTTATAAAACTGGTTTTCTTGATAACATTTTTGCAGGAATTAGTTCTACTCCTTAATTACTTACACATCTCCCTTGTCAAATGTCATAGGTTCTGGGATCAAGGAAAAGGACCTGGGGTTGGCACAGTATCTTAAAATGCGCCGCGCGGGTCTGCTGTGAACATGGAGGCTGTTCTCATTGTGAGACGCAGAAGGCCGCGACAGGCAGGTGCAGCTGGGCAGAGGCTCCCACGTGAACTGCGACAGGCTCACCACCGAGGTAGAAACTGAAGTGCCCCGCCCGCCGGCCCGCCGCCCTGTGCCAGGCCTGCTCGGCAGCCAGCCGCCTGCGTCTCTGCACATGCTTCTTCCAGACAAGGATTCTCACTACACACAGCTGCCCTTTCTCTCTGCTGCCGCCTCTCGCTGTGGCCTGCTAGGCTATTATTATGCACGCAGTATTTTACAGTCATCGCTCTTTCTGATGCTCAAACTTCCCAGCTGGGCCAGAGGAGTGCCTTAGTCAGCTTCTGTCACTGTAACCAGCAACTGAAATAGCAACTCACGAGGAGAAAAGTCCTACTTGGGTTCGTGGTGTAGGTGATTGCAGGGTGGCCTGCTGTCCCAGAGGCTTTGGGCCTGGGCGGGAGCACGAGGCAAACTCGAGCTGTTTGCTCCAGCCGGGCAGTGAGAGGCACAGGAGGGAGCCTGGGTCCGCAGCCCTGCAGCCGACGTCCCAGGGACCTACGGGTGTCCCTGGAGTCCTGCCTTCACATGCTCCCCGCCTCCCAGCCTTGGAAGGACGCTCCGGGCAGCAAATGTAGCACCTGCAAGGTAGCTTCTGTCCTTCAGACCTGTCATTTTCATCTTTTTTGAAAACTGAACTTGAATGCAGTATGAGAGAAAGTAAGACGCGCCCATTCTGACTGTGGAGCGAGAGTGGCAACACACACCATGGCGGGACCACCGCTGGCTGTGCAGATGCAGGACTGCCACTCCCCATATCTGCACGCCACTTTTTCTAAGTACCCTCTCTCGGGCCCTGAGGTCTGCTTTTATCACTGTCACGGTTACTCTTCTCTTGTTGCTGGGACAAATACCTGACACCCAAAATGAAGGAAGGAAAGGTTT
>NDGM011151005.1:0-22308 GCA_002564305.1 Octomys mimax | reverse complement strand
AAAAAGAAATACCCTTTCTGCAGTGATGAAGGGTAAGAAGTTTTGTGATCTCGGTTCTTTGGGTGGACTGCGCAGGTTTTGGTGATCCATTCTGGCATTCGATTGCACTTGTCAAAAATTTTAAATTTCTGTCATGGTACTTCAAATGATTGTAATAATTAAGTTGTGTGCATACAAACATACTGATTGTCACTTTTTCTTTTTCATATATGATGGACTGAACACAGGACCTCATGCATTCTAGGCAGGGACTCTATTACCTAGCTATAACCACCCAGTCCCTATTTGTTTTATTTTCAGACAGGGTCTTAATAAATTTCCCAGGCTGGCCTCAAACTTGAAATCTTCCTGCCTCAGACTTCTCCTCCACACATTTTATTTTTTGAGCTACTTCTTTATGGATATGGTTTGTCTGCTTATAACTGTTATATCAATGAAACTATCTGTAGTATTTATGTTTGCAAAAGTACATATGTTAATATTGCCTATTTTCAATGGCCTATGAATTATTCTTTAATGTTTGTATGTTTCCTAATTAAATCTCCTTTAAAATGCAATTATTTTTTTTTTAAATTATGTTTTCCAGAATTATACTTTTGGGATAATCATCTTTTGTGATTTTTAGGCTTCAAGGACTTTGGTTTTGGGGATTTTAGCCCTAACCTGGATCATATATATAATACTCTGGAGCATTAAATTTCTTTCAAAATACTTTCATGAAGCTTTATGAATGTTATTTTTCTTGCTCTGATAATAGCTTGGATTTTGTTTCCAGGGAATTAAAGAGTACAATGAATGATTAAAATGTACAGTGAATTTTAAAATTAAACTATTTATTAGAGTAAAAGACACAGTGTTATTAATCCCCCTAAAATGTTCTCTCTTACCGCACTTATTCCATCATTCTTGCCACTTTCTGAAGGAGCTCTGGAAGTCCTCTTTCCTATCTTTAACAGGTATGTTAAAAAATCTGGTCAACGCTTCTGCCAAATGCTCTCCAGTGGAATGGAGGACTTGTAAAAGCATCACACTATGGCATCTCAGTCACCTTATTCACTCTGGTACCAGGTGGCTTCTGGCTCCTGGCTCCCTCACAAAGTCTTAAGACCATGAAAAGTAAACAGTTTGAATCAACTCAGAACCTGGAGGCAGCCACTGTAACAGAAAATGTCCCCCTCCAGCCACTATACTTCAATTTCTTAATTGCCCAGGTAACAGTTCCTGTTCTAGTTCTGGTTATTCCTGTATTAAAAATGGCTGGGCCCTGTCATGTGTAGCTGGTCACTATAACACATGTTGTATATGACACATCCTCAACTGATAAGTTATTTTGCCTCTGTGCTGTCTGCTTCTTTTCTCATATAAGCCCTAGACCAGGGCCTGATATTTTGGGAGTGATGCAAGTCAGTGCCCGTTGATGAAAATAAATCTGCCTCCACATCCTGAGTGTCTCTTCGGTGCTTCCGCTTGCTACTGCACCACACAGCAAAACTAAAGACACTCACGGGCAAGGATTTTGAGAACTCTTTCAGAGGGTAATGGGGAAAAAGGAGGCAGTAAGATACATCATGTACAAGTACAAAGCCTCTGTGATGAATGCTGTTATCTATGTCTGAAAATGTACCAATGAAAATTTTAAAAACAGTATTTTTTAAAAGAAAGTGGCAACAGAATGTTCAAAATGAGAGGTCATATTCTGAAGGTGGTTAATGTCAATGAATGATTAATAATTCTGTCTTGGTTGCTTTTCTCTCATGGCTGGAACACAATACCTGACACCCAGAATTAAGGAAGAAAAGATTTATTTAGCTCGCAGTTAGTGGTGGTTTCAGTCCATAATCGGCTGGCTCCAAGGCAGAGCGGCACATGGCACAGGGCAGCAGTTCATGGTGGAAGAAAACAGCAAAGAGCAAAGGGAGGAGCCGTGGCAACAGCCACCACAGAGAGCAAGTCTTTCTCCCTTACGTTGCATTCAGGTGCTCTACCTCAGGCAGGGTGCAGTGCTCACACCCAAAATCTCAGTACTGGACCATGAATTAATCACAAACTCTAGAAGTCCATCCCATAACTGCATGAGGCTTTGTGGGGACAACTAGACATAAACCATAATAATAGTGTCTTTTACTACAATAATACTTTTCAAATGCAAACATTCACTATATTCTTAAGTCTCATAAGAAACGCAGTTTAACATGTAATCACTTTATATTTGGAAATAATTTGGCTCATACCATAAACAGTCTCCATCTCTGGTTCTTACAAATCCATCTCCATCTCTGGTTCTTAAGTCTCGGCCAAAGACTATGAAAATCTCTCTTTTAGGGCTGGCCAAATAGCTCAGTGGATTAAAGCGCCTGCAAGCAGGCACAGGGGTCAGTGGTTTGATCCCCAGGCCTGCTGTGCCAGTCCCACCCCTGGGGTGCACTGAGATGGCAATTGAGACTGGGCATGGTGATGCGTGCCTGTAATCCCAGCTCTTGGGAGGCTATAAACAGATGGGTCACTATGAGTCCAATATAGTAGTGAGACTCTAAACACCCTTGTAGACCCTTCCCCAAAATACAAAAAAAAAAAAAAAAAAAACTAAGTAAATAAAATAACCTCTCATTTATCAGTAACAATGTTTTCAGAGAGCCATTAAGTATGTTCTCAAAGCAAAATGCCCAAGGAGTATTGGGCATTTCCAGAAGAAGAAAAGTAAGTCCTGGGGTACAGGCCAATTTGTCAGCCTCCAGAAGCCCAGGCCACCTTGTGAATGCTTCACACAGGGCGGAAGAACTGATAATTAACAGAAACACTGCCCCAGTGTGAAGGACAGGGATGTCTCATTCAAGTCGGGACCCACTGCATAAATGTGAACTTTGGCCAGTGGATCTTTCATCACCTCCTTTCATTTGCAGGCGTCTGTTAGCTTCAAAGTTTTTCATTTGTGTGCAAGATGATTGAGTGCTTATGTCATCCAATTAGCACCCACATCATTCTTTCCAAACATGAGCTTGCAAGATATACATTGTCACTTGGGGTGGAATCAAACCCCAACTCACACCAAGGCTTACAAGCTCTCATGTAGATTAGTTCTTGCCCACCTGCTCAAATCGGCTCTAAAAACACTTGTCTCCTACAATACTGATCCCAGGAAGCCAAGTCCAATTTTATCCATGGTCACTGCTCTTGATGTTCTCTCTGCCTGGGACATGTTTCAAACATGTTGTTGCATAATTATCCATAATTACCTTCCTATCTTACTGTACACATTATTTTTGAACCTATCAGTAACTTTCTGTCTTTTTCAGGAAAATGTGGCTTTTGTTCATTAAAAGTTCTCAGAATTTCATCAGCTGAAAGAATGCCAAATTCAGAAAAGTGACAAATTTTAAAGCTGCGATTTTTGTTGAAGTGTTACATAGCCGAATTCTTTCTCAGAATTTGGATTTCTTGTGTCTTTATGCAGCATTTTGTTTTTAATGGGACTTACAGTTTAGAGGACTTTTTACTTTCTGCATTTTACCATTTGAGATTTTTAATTTTTCAGGATTGTGATTTTTGAGATACTAATCTTTAGGGATTTTAGACTTTATAGATTTTCGTCTTTTAGGATTTCATCACTTGAGATTATAGCATTTGGAACTGTGTGTTTGGGGATTATGGTTGGTACTAATATGAATCCGTTATGGGACAAATTATATCCAGAAACGAAAGGAGAGAGTTAATTGGAATATGTTAGCGGTTATGCATTAGATCTAAAATTTCCCACCAAAATCTCATATATTCAGAAAAGGGGGTCTTGGAAGGTGATTGGATTATGGGGGCACTACAGTTCCACTGGAGTTCCTGGCTGAATATGCTGTCAGGAGAGGTGGCATGCTCAGAAGAGGCTGGTCAGCAGCATGACCTGGAAGGCTCCATTCTTATCCCCAGCTCTTCTCTTTCTCCCTGTGCCTCCTGGCTGCTATAGGTTAAGCAGCTTTCCTTTGTTCTGTTTCCGTCTTGCAATGAAACAGCCTTGTGCTGAAACCTCTGAAAATTGTGAGCCAAAATGCACCTCTCCTTTAAATTGTGGGTGTTGGATATTGTGTTCCAGGAATGGGGAAAGCTAACTAATGGTATCATGGAAGCAGGGTCCTTGCTGTGACCATACCTGATCATGTGGTTCAGAAACCTTTGGAACTAAGTGTATGGGAGGAGTTTGGAGAGGTTCAGAGAGATAGGCTACTGAATATGGTAAGCCAAGCTTGGTAAGTGACTCTGGTATGAACTCAGAAGACCAGAAAGCTGATAGGAATGTGGACAATAAAGCTCAGGCCTCAAGTGGTTTCAGGTGGAAACATGTACTCTATTTGCAATTAGAATAGAGGCCAAGTATATTACACTCTGGCAAAACATTTGTCTATATTTTACCTATCTCCACTCTGGCAAAAAATGTGTCTACATTTTACCTATCTCCTGAGACTTTTCAGGAGGCTAAGATTAAGAATAGATGACTAAATAATTTGGAAGAGTAAATTTCAAAGCAACCCACCATTTAGGCTGCAGCTTTGAGCCAGATCTACAGTGAAAATCAAGAGGAAAAAAGATGCAGAAACTTGGAAGTCTCAACAGAAAGAAACTAACTGTAAAGTTGGGGCCCAGGAGAGAAACACTGCCAAAAAGATTAGCAATAAAAGGAAACCAAATACTTTACATCAGGACAATAGGAAATATGGCTTGACTCAGCAAGACAACACCCACCACAGGGTCAGAGGTAGAAGAGTCTAAATCTTTCATTTGAGAAGATAGTTCATGGGCCCCTGAGCAAGACAGAAACCTTTGGTACTGGTTCCCAGGATTCATTTCCTTATGTTCAACCATCCAGAAACTCAGAGGCCAAGACAACCATGGTCTAAGGGGTCAACTACTGCACCAGTTGGCCTCAAACCTTGGCATCATTCCTATGGTTCTGGTTTTACAGAAAAACAGGATGAATGCAAGAGAGATGGAGTCATGGAGGCTTTCTATATTTTAAAAGAAAGCTTGGGAGACCAGTCACTGTGCCCCTGAAGAAGCAAAGCATGAAGTTAAGAGTAATGCTATAGGAACAATGGACACCCCAGGAATTTGGACTTACTAGAAAAGTAGAATGTCTGCTGAGAAAAGTCTCAGGTGACAAGGAGAACAAGTCCAAGAGAGAGGCCATCTGGGCTGCAACCAGCAAGGCCACAGAGGCAAGGCACCCAGGCTCCTCAGTTCACATCTCATCGTAACTTACCATGGGTGCTATTATAGGGTTCAGTATTTGCCCTACTGGTTTTCAGTCTTGCTTTAAACTGCTGCTTTCTATTTTTTTTTTATTCTTCCTTTTTAGAATGAGAATGTTTATCTTGTGCCATTGGTTCTTGGAAGTATCTACCTTTTTAATTTTTTTTCTTTTTTAAGTACAGGATCTACAGGTCTCACTATACAGATCAGACACGTAGTGATCTGCCTGTTTTCAGCCTTCCAAGAAGCACTGTGATCACAGGCATGTGCCACATGTCCAGTCTCAATAGCTGTCTCAATGTGCCCCTGGGGGCAACGCTGGCATAGTATACCAGGGATCGAATCCAGCCACAGTGGTCTGCCTAAGCAGGCACTTTAGTCTGCTGAGATATCTGGCCAGCCTCTAGTATTTACCTTTGTTTCTCACTTCTTAGAGGTTCTTAGTATGCATTCTATGGACATGATCTTTTTGGAGGCCAGGGGTGAAATACATTATGGCATATCCAAAATGTCTCCTTAGAGGCCCAGCCTGATAGCTCAATGGACTAAAGGGCCTGCTTAGGCAGAGCACAGCAGCTGGGATTTGAAACCCAGGGTGCGATGCCCCACCTCCCAGAGGTGCACTAAGACGGTGATAGAGACTGGGTGTGGTGATGTACATCTGTAATCCCAGCTCTTGGGAGGCTGAAAACAGGAGGATCACTATGATTTTGATCTGTGTATTGAGACACTGTAGATCCTGTAGACCCTGTCCTGAATGCAGAAAAAAAAAATAAATAAAATGTCTACCTAAAGTCTGATGAACTCAGAGATAGGCTTTTGGAAAGTGCTTGGATCATACGGGAACGAGTTAAAGGCTGAATACGCTGGAGTTGTGGCTTGTTCAGAAAGGCAGGTCACTAGGGACACAACCTGGAGCGGTCTATTCTTGTCCCTGGATTCTCTCTATTTCTTCCTGCTATGCTATCTCTGTCTTGAATCCAACTGACCATCCAGGGACTGACATCTGCAAATTGTGAGTCAAAACAAGCCCGTAAATTTTAGGTATTGGTGTCAGCAGTGATAAGTCTACTAATATATTGGACTTGTTGCAGATAAAGGTTGAAGAACTTCATCATTCTTTCAGATATTTATCAACCACTTAGGCTCTGAAACAGATATTGGGAATTCAATAATGAACAAGGTAACTTTTCTGCTGTCAAGGAACATAAACTCTGTGTTATAAGAACAAATCACCACCTAATATTTATTGAGGATTTTTTAAATATTTTACTGCTGTTACTAAGTACATTAACTAGACAATAAATAAAGAAGTCAATAGATAAGAAATAAAAATTATTAAGAAAAATAAAGTGGGCCAAAGACAGTAGGACAGCCTGCGATGTTTCTCCCCTGAAAATGTCAGTGCATTATCTTTACTGCAAAAGGAACATTGAGAATGAAGTGAAGTTAGGAGCTTTTTGGCAGACCCAGTGAGTTTCTAGTATCCTTGTAAGGGGAAAAGAGAGAAAAGTCAAAGTCAGAGGAAGACAGAACATTTCTCGATGGGAGCTGAAAGAAGACATTAGACTGATGGTTTTGAAAAGGGAAGAATGACCCTGGAGCCTGGAAATGAGGCAACTCCTA
Source organism: Octomys mimax (assembly GCA_002564305.1). Taxonomy (NCBI): domain Eukaryota; kingdom Metazoa; phylum Chordata; class Mammalia; order Rodentia; family Octodontidae; genus Octomys; species Octomys mimax. The sequence goes on along the minus strand of NDGM011151005.1, from coordinate 15,447 downwards.
GCGGATGGAGGAAGCCTGGAATCAATTCTTCCCTAAAGTCTCCAAAAGGAAGGTAGGTTTTCTGACACCTTAATTTTAGTCTGGGGAAACTAATTTTTGACCTAAGATGTGTCCATCTTCTTTAAGCCATGGAGTTGTTACAAGAGTAGTAGGAAATAGACACTCTGTTACAGGATGGTGATTCATAGAGGCTGCTCAGGAACTAGCTTCCTGAGGTGACTCTTGGGAAGGAAAATGAATGAAATGAAGAGTGAACCACCTGTCTGGCCATGAGGGTGAGGATTCCATCAGAAGGAACAGCAAGGGCTAATGATCTGAGAAGGGATCATGAAAACTTGTATGAGAGAGCCAAGGGGAAAGGGTCAGTAGAGGAGAGGTAGTTGGAATCCAGTTGATCTAGAACCTTGTGCCTTGCTAAATATTTTGAGTGTATTTCAAGAGTGGTGGGACATGACTGGAAGGTCATGTGCAGGGAGTGACACACTCTTGTTACAGCAAAGGAGCAATGTAACTGTGAGATGGAAAACAGTTGTGGACTGGAAGAATTAGTACAGGTGGGCAGAAAGCAAAAATGTTGAAGCTCTTCCCCAAGAGGTGCTGAGGCCCAGGTGGCATGGCTGCAGGCTGAGTACAAATTTCAAAAATGGCATGGACAGAGTTTGCCTTTGATTTAGAGGTGAGGTTTGAGACAAAGGAGAAGTGGATGACATCAAAGATTGTAATGATTTCATTTGGAACACTTTGGGAGGAACAGGTTTGTGACAGAAAGTCATGACTTTGGCTTTTGCCACATTTCTTACCCTTCAGGTGCATTTCAGACAACCAAGTGGCAGTATCAGGCAGAGAGCTGAGCACAGTATCTGGAAAAGTGACCAGGGCTGATCATTTGTGGAGCCCCAGATAACACGGGATGTGACCAAAATATGCAAAGGATAGTTAAAGACAAATTTTATTACAGCAAAAGACACATTGCCATTGATGACCCCCAAAGTGTTCCCTCTCATTTTGAACATAATTATCCTATCATTCTTGTGACTTTCTGAAGAAGTTCTAGAAGTCCTCCTCCATGAGCATCTGTTCCAGGTGAGGCAAAGATGCAGAATGAACACAGCTGCCAGGGGTGATCCAGGGGCAAGGCTGGCTCACAAACACACTACAGTGCGTGCGCATCCCCCTGACTTGCCAGGTTTGGCAGCAGGCAACTCCTGGCTCGTTCTCAAACTTAAAAACCACCAGGAAAGGTAAACATTTGAAACCAATTAGGACAATGAGGCATCCGTGACAGTAAAATTAAAGATATTCACGAAGGAAGACTTCCTCACCTGCTTCAGACAGTGGCAAAAATGACAATGTGAGGAGGAATGTGAGGAGGAATAAACAGTAAAGTGTCATTTACATAACTTTAAAAATGTTAAAACAATTTTGCTACTTTCCAAGAGTACTCCACTTATAAAGCATGGACCTGGTGTGTGTGTGTGTGTGTGTGTGTGTGTGTGTGTAGAATCTGAAGACCAGACTCTGAGAATGCAATCATAAAGAGTCCTGGAAGAAGACTGGGCATCAAAGGGGAAGTCTTGACTACTTTCTGCTTCTTGCTTCCCGTTACTACTTCCATCTTCAACACACTGGAAAGCCAGCTTCTTTGACTCACAGCTGAACTGAAGCTGGAATAACACCAGCGTTCCCCTATGCAAAAGGTCCTCAAAACATGGCCATAGCCCCTGCGTATTTGTCCTGGTTCGGAGTGAGCTTTTAAAATGCCAGCGAGCTCTAACGGCCCGACTTCAGAACTGCAATCCACCCTGCACCACCAGGCCTTTGCCACCTACGACTGCGGAGCTGAGCCACCCGAAGCCTGCATGGAGCTCAGGGGCAGCTGTATTTCTGCTCCAAGAAGCAGCTCAGGGCAGTAAGATCAAACTGAAGCTTTGCCTGAAAGCCTCGGCAATTACTTCAAGAGCAGGAAATAGCACATTATGTTTGAAAGGGAGTTGGCTACAGCTACAAACCGTCTTCTGATTTTGTGTGGCCAGAAGGACAGGATGAGAAATGGCTGTTTTTGATGGGATTGTTGTGGTGCTAGGACTAGAACACCCGACCTAGCTTCATGGCTTTGAATTTAGATCCTGGCTTTTTCTCCAGCGAATTGTAATAACCTTGTAAAAAGGTCTCATTTTTTAAAACTTTCTACATCTAGGCCTGCACAAATTATCTGCTCCCCCTGTTAAATTACTTGGGGCCCGATATTTTCAGTCTTACCTAAACACTAGAATCACCTGTGAAACTTAAAAATACCCTGAAGTCTGGGTTCCACCCCCAGAGATTCTGACCTAATTGTCTTTGAGTGTGTCTGATCAAAGTGGATTTTTAAAAGCTCCCCAGGTAACTCTTAATAGTCAGCTAGCTACAACGCAGAACCACCGTCTCTAGCCTCGTGCACTCCAACTAACATACAGCTAATTTCAGGAATGTCTCAGGGCTCCTTTTTTCCAGGTGCCATTACTTGACAGCAGTGGTCCTCTGGAGAACAGTTGCTGTTGCCGTTTTCTCTCTTCAGGAATGCCAGATCAGGGCCAAGGAGGGACTATAGAGGCGCTGTCCCGGGAAAGCAAGGGGCCTAAACTGCACAAAGCCACTTCCCTCCAGGGCCACAGGTAGCCAATGCAAATCTGCGGGAGGAACCCGCGGTGTGGCGGGGTGAGCACTCACTGCGCCGTGGCTGCGCACAGGTCGGCTCTCCCGGCCCACCTGTGGAACTAGAATCACTTGCGAAACTTTAAAATACCCTGAAGTGGCCACTCATCCCTAGAGGAGGCGGTCGCGGTCGCGGGTAGCTTTCTGGAAATGCAGTATTTGCAGGCCTGCTCCCTACGAAGTTGCATTTTCACAAGCTGCCTGGAAGATACGCGCTGACTCAGATCCACGCAGCGCGTGGACTTTAAAAAAAAAAGTAGGAACCCAGCCCGGCCCTCTTCCCCCGACCCTCTCCCCTTCTCCCCCCACCCCCTACGCGTCCCTCCCCGTCCCGCCTCGCCCCTCCCCCTTCCCTCCCTGGTCCCAGCGGGGCGCCCGTTGCCGGGCAGCGCCGGACGCGGCTGTAACCTGCAGGCTGCGGCCTCCACCTCGGCCTCCCTGGACCCGGGACCCCCCAAGCCCAGCCATGCCCCGGGGGAGACGCGGGAGCCGGGTGAGCGCCCTGGAGGGCGGCCGCGAGGAAGAGGCGCCCGCGGCGCGGCTGCAGGCCCCTGCGGAGGCCGAGGCGGCGGCCGAAAGGATCCTGCTCCGCGGCATCTTCGAGGTCTGCGGAGGCGGCTGCGACGTGGTGCTGGGCGAGCGCACCCTGCGGTGGCGCCCCATCCGGCCCGAGCGCCCCGCGGGTGAGTGGTCCTCTCCTCTCCCTACCCTCTCCTCCTCTGCCGCAGACTCCTCCGCCACCCCAGGACCAAACAGGCCGCCCCGGAGCGAAGTGTGAGCCCAGGGCGGGCTAGCCGGTCAGACGCCCGGAGTCGCCCACTCTGCTCTCAGCGGCCAAGGAGTTGCCCTCCAGTCCTGGAGGGCGCGCTGCAGACTCCACAGGGGCCTTGAATCCAGCTCTCACAAATCCCAGTCCCGCAGGGCCTTTCGATGTCCCCAATCCCACGTTCTGTTTCTTAGGGCCCTGTCCAGTCATTTGATTTTTAATGTTGACTTTGGAACGTTCCATGAGAGCTGTGGCTATTTGAATTTGCCTGTTATTGACTTAAATTTTTGCTTGAGAGAGTGCTGGCTTGTTGCACATATTACAATAGAAATGTTTCAGGTCCATGGAGTGGAGAACTTAGTGGAGAACTTTGGAATGTGGTACACACCTACTTAGACTAAACGCAAGTTTACAAATGAAAAGTAAAGCCTCTGGCCAGCGAGATAGCACAGCAGACTAAGCATTAGGCAAGCTCTGGGATCAGGGTTCAATGGAGAGCGCCTGCTGCGTGGGCTCCGCCCCCAACCTCGCTGAGCTGGTCAGAGACCAGGTGTGGTGGCACGTGCCTGTAGTCCTAGGGGGCTGAATACAGGGGTATCACTCCAAGTCCAAGCGAAACCCTGCACAAAATACATTTTAAAAAAAGTAAAATATCTTTCCTGCTGGAAAACAAGACACAGTGTGCTATTTGTTATAGAACAGAAAATGTCACTGTTTTAAAAGTTTCAACGCTGGTGGTGAATTAAGCATACACTGCCTTGTATTTAATTGAAAGGGTTTCAGGTGGATTTTCTTGAACCTTTGGAGTTAAAAGCTAGCTGTACTGATATAGAATTATTCTATTCCTTTTAAGTCCTTTCGAGTTATGAGATATAGAACTTCATAATAAACTTCAGCCCAGAGAGCTGATTTAGTCTACAATGAAGCTGAAATACTATAGAATTAAAATGACACATTGCGTAATGAAAGGCCACACAGATCAGTGTTGTAGTGTTGCTACACCCCAAAGAGCAGACATGACATGCAAAAAGATATTCTATTTTGTATGGAATGGCGAGGAGAAATAAGTGTAATTGGCACTACTGGTAATAGAATTTTAGAACATCTTGACAGTCTCACCACTGTAAAGGCTATGAGTACTAATTTTTTGCTTGATTTTTCTCTTTGGCTTTCTTTCCCATCATGTGAACGTGGCATTTTTTTTTTCATAATGAATACGTGGTATTTGAGTCATGTGGGCCTCTAAAATCTGGACCATAGAAGCCTGGAGCCTGAGGAAGCAGTTCTATTAGTGGGAGAAACTAGAAGACACTGACTTAGACTGGGAAGAGAGCAGGAGGTGTTAGGATGTGCCGTGGAAGAAGTGCTCCTTGATGTTGAATCAGTTTAGGAGCAGGTGGGAAAAGTCAAGAGGAGGCCAGGGAACGAATGGAACTATGAGGTGACTACGTTGAAGTCCTCGTGCTCAGGGGGGCACAGGGCTGTAGGTAAACCACCCAGGGCTTGTGCGTTCACTGAAGAAAAACCATCGGTCTTTATCTAGTTTCCATTTTGAGTAATAAGCAAAGATGTTAATGTACTTGACGGGGCTCTTGCGGTCGAAATTGCAACTAAGGGATGGGATGGTCTTCCTGGCAGGGTCAATGAGCACAACCACAGGGACTCGCTGTTCAGCAGCAGGTTCATGGGTGGCTTAGCAAAACAGCTGTGCCACCCTGCCCTGTAGGAAGAGAGCCCATGCAGGAAGTCTCCAATATCAGGCAGGAGACTCCAAAGCAGCAGCACTTTTGGCATTTCTTAAACAGAAGAGCTATTTTTTAGCTTGGCATATTATTTGTAGTCAATGAAGAGGTTAATCTGACTAGCACTAGTTAACAAATATTTTGGCACTTAGTGCTGAGGCCCTTTGCTAGATGCCATGAACATGTACAACGATGACCTCATCTTTACCTTCAAGGAAATGTTACCTTTGACGACAGACACAGGGCTCCAAATGATGTGTCATCAGTCATTCACTCATCAGGCAGTAGCAACTGCCAGCTAGAGAGCTCAGTGGATTAGGCAGACGCAGGAACTGGGTTCAATCCCTGGTGTGCCATGCTAGCCCCTGCTCCAGGGTGATTGAGACTGGGCGTGGTGGTGCAGGCCTGTAATCCCAGCACTTGAGAGGCTGAAAACAGGAGGATCACTATGAGTCTGGTCTGTGTAGTGGGACCTTGAAGTACTAAATACTTTTCTAAATACTTTTTTTTTTGGTAGAACCAGGGATTGAACTCAGGCCCTTGCTCTTGCCAGGGAAGCGCTTATTCTACTGAGCCATCTCCCAGGCCTCACTAAATACATTTTTTAAAAAGACTCATCTATTAAATAAAGTTCTCAAAAAAGAGAGAGAGAGAGAGAGAGAAGGGCCAGGGAGATAGCTCCGTAGAATAGGTGCTTGCCTGGCAAGTGCAAGCTCCTGAGTACAACCCCCATTTCAAAAAAAAAAAAAAATTCAATTTTGGGGCCGGGAAGATGGCTCAGTAGAATAAGTGCTTCCCTGGCAATAAATAAATAAATAATAACAAAGTTCTCCAAATATGATCTATTATACCCAAAAGTGAAAAAAAAAAAGTAGCAACTGATAATGTCTTTTATGAAATGACACAAAGATCCTTAAAATATAGACCAGGCCTTTAAAGATTTGTTTGTAGGTGAGAGGTATCTGGTCTTGATAGGAGTGTTGTCTGGAGGAGCAATATTTTAATTTAGACTTGCAAAACCTTTTGAATTGTAAGAAAATGGCTAGAAAAATTGAATTGTACTTTGTGAGCGATTATGGTGTTTTAGTTGCCTAGGGTTTGTGACATCAAATTACTGAAATCTTGGTGGATTAAAACCCAAACCTATTCTTTCACCCTTCTGGAAGCCAGAAGGAGGAAATCAAGATGTCAGTAGGGGGCTGGGGTACAGCCCAGAGGCAGAGTGCTGGCCCAGCGTGTGCGCATGCGCCAGGCCAAGTTCTAAGGCCACTGTCCCCAGGAGGCCTGGGGGAGCTCTCCCTTGCCTGCACATCCTGTGTCTCTCGCATCCTTTATGAGCCAGCACAGCCCTCGTGGTTGGGTCTCGTGAGCTTCCCTTCTGTGTCTTTGTGTCCTCTCCCCTTCCTATGGGGATAGCACTCAGTAGGGGTAAGAGGCACCCTAAATCCAGGGTAATCTCCTCTTAAAATCTTTAACTTAATTGTATCCACAAAGGCTTTATTTCCTGTTCTGAGGTCCTGACTGGATTTGAATTTTTGAGGGGAAACCAGGCAGCCTATTAAAGGTGTGATGTGAATGCGGGGAAAATTCTAGACTAAGGGAATAAAATAAGGGCAGACTATGGAAAGCCATTGTTTGGGAACAGTGACTGGTGGCACCTGTCAGGACATAGCAGAAGGACAGTACTTCACAGGCAAAGAAGCCTCAAGACAAGGGTGAGGATTTGAGGATATATCTAGTAGAAAATACAAAGCTTCCTTCCCTCTATTTGCTTTTATGTTTACTTGTGACTCAGTTGTGTGGCTCGCATTGTTCCTCTTTGTCCCAAGTCCCACTGTGGGTACTGGTCTATTGTGGTCTCCGTTCAACTTCTGACCTAGAACTCGTCTATTTCCTCATGAATAAATAAGTTGTAAATCTTTTGGCTTAATATGTCAAGGACTATTTAGGAAGCGAATGGAAGATGTTATCTAAATGAGGATTCTGAAGATAATCCCAGCCTCAGTGTCCTACTACTTGAATCAACCACTAATTCTGTTTCTGTTGTTTGCTATTAGTCCAATTTACCTTGTCTGTCCCACCCACCATTCCTCAATGCAGGCCTTTATGACCTCTTGTTTGGCCTATTCCTTTACCACATTTGAGCTTGTGACCAAACAAAATGTGGTCAAACATTTAACCATCTGTTTAAAAAATTCCCTTCTGTATACTTTCTGGCTCCTTGTACTGCTTATATTCTTCAATGACATTTATCTTTTCATGTACTGTTTCATTTCTATGGTCTGTCTACCCAACCACCACCCACTTGAAGAGGGCAAGGATTTTTGTCTACTATTGTTCTAGTCAGAAATAATGCTGCATTCATATTAGGGTACTATGAAGTATTTTTAAGAAGCAGTACAGTAGCACTCTCACCAACCTGTGTTTTCACTTTTCATGGCTTCTATTACATGTGAGGCTATTGAATGAAAAGTCCCAGAAGAAAACAATTCCTAAGGATATTTTGTACCATTTTGAGTCATGTGAAATCTTACACCAACCTGCTCCTTCTCACCATTTATGGCCAGTGGGACACAAATCATTCTTTTGTCAAATGTGTCCATGCAGTAAATACAATCTGCCGGTATCTCTTAGCCACCTTTTCAGTTATTGGATCTACTGTTGTGGTTTCACAGAGCTTGTAGGGTTCAGGGCTCTGGAGTTTGCAGTATCAGCTGGGGGTCCTGGAGAACTACTCTAGTTATAAAAGCATAGGCAGGATGCAAGGATAGGCAGGGACTCTGGGGACTTGTAATAATGGGCAGGTGATGCCATTCTTAGGCCCCACATAGTGAAATAAAGCAGCAAGGGCCTGAGGCTGAGTTTAAAGGGACTGTATGGACGAGGTTATAGACTAGGAGTTGTGCCATTTGCCTCAGCTTGGCAGGTTTCTCAGTACTTTGGGAGGGAGGTGGGAACTGAGGCACCCCAGCTACCTTGTCTACCCACACCACAGCTCAAAGCTACCCAGAAGGGAGAGGGGAAGATGTGATGTCATCCTCAGAGTGGGGCTTCCTGGGCATGGAGGGGATGGAGAGTGGATCAGATGGAGAAGGGGAAGCTACTCTGAATATGCATTCTGCTTACTGCCTGCACCTTGAAGAGTGCCAGGCACATAACCAGTATTTGTTGAACAAAAAAGAACTTGTGGCTGATTTACAGGCCTCTTGGACTTCTGCGTAGCCTATTGTATTGTAGTTCAGCTGCTGCACTCCTCCTCAATGTCAGTTCCTGCTTTCCTGCAGGGGTAGTATCACCTTCTTCCTGTCCCCGTTTATAAAATGTGTTCTATTTTGTCATCTTTTACCACCCCACAATAGGAAGGATTACAACAGTAGTTCTCCACATACTCTTTTCCTTGCCATTCCAGCTACTGGGAATTAGCTCCACTTGTGCTCACGTGTTTGCGTTCATTAAAACTAATGAAGATTCATTATAGTGTCTTTCCTTTCCTTTTAGGCATCATTGAATCTCATACACTGAGATGTTGACTAAAACTCCCCCCCGCATTATATTTAGCTCCTTCTGTGTTTTTAAAAAACTTTGGGTTGTTCCAGTATTTGCAGCATAGATGTTGGCCTTCTCCACTGTGAGGGGCTTGGCAGGAAGTCCTGTCTCCCCTGGCTGCAGGCCAGAAGGCCCTGCACAGGGCATAACAGCCACCACCGTGAGTACCAGAAGTCATCGTAGGTTCAGAAAATGACTTTTGTTTCTTGCAGTGGTGCCTGATGGCCTCTCCAGAAGAATCGCAGATTACGGGTGTTTTACTTGAGGTGTTGCACATGAGCTCATTGATGTCTCTACTAGTCATTGTCAAACAAGCTGTCTGTGACCCTAGGAGAGGGGGCAAACCCTGAAGAAATGAGAGCGACATCAAGTGAAGGTCTTGAGATCATCTGTGAACGGTCAGCTGAGTCCAGGTCCTGGCACTCCCAGGGGAGGTAGGCGGAGTGCAGGGCCCTGTGGGCAGCAGCATTCCACGCCAACCCACCAGGCACCGAAGAGCAGAATGGGAGCTCAGCCAGGAGATGCAAGCAGAGCATAGAGTAGTTTGCATATTCCTTACTGCGTTGGTGCCATCACAGGGCCAGGTGTCTTCAGCCTTCGAGACTTTCCAGTGTCATCGCTTACCTATTGCACAGTTTTCAATCTCAACCAAGGAGGGCAAACTCCTAGGAATACATGTTTATGGAGTGATCAGATTTTTTTTGAAATCTTGAATTGACTCAGAGATACAAACAGATCTATCCATCCCAGTGCAGGACACATATGCTGTCTTGTGTGATTGGGTAGGTCCACAATGCAGTCTCATTTTGGAAAGGTGTATCCCTCACTTTTCCTTGTCACACTAAAGTGAGGGCCATGGAAGGACCGGCAGGCATTGCACACCTTTTTGTGCTGACTTAGGATCTTCCAATGCCCACCGTGAGCAGTATCACTGCTGTGTGAGATCACTGATACTCAGTTTTCATTATAAACCAGTGCTGATTATTAATTCACTTACCAAGTTAAAGCCATAATTTCCTGAAGGGCAGTACAGTGAAGTATGACAGAACAGTAGAGATGGGGTCACTTGCAGCCTCCCTCCCACACCTGGCTATCATCTGTTCCTGTCTGTGGTGTGGGGCACATTTTAGAAGTGGACACGGGTCTTCAGAGCTGATCCTTGCAAATAGCAAGATGTATGGCTAGCCTGGGCAAGTCCGTTAGCGCCATAGCATTCCATTCAGCCACAGAGGGAAGGATTTCTATAATGTGATCTCTAAGTACTGTCTATTCTAACCACCTGTGAAGTTACATTTTACTGAGAAAACCTGGACATTTTGTCAAATGAAAGAAATCTGAGTCAGGTTTGAGTGCTCAGCAGGGTCAAGCTTCTGGTGTGCGTGTAGGGTGTTGTACTTTACGGCGGGGCTGTAAATCATTTTGCAGCACTAATGAATTTCTCATTAGAAGAAGCACATGGGAGGTGCAGGCCCTTTGATTCTTTTCCTCAGCTCCAGGGCACTGAGGGAATCACTTCTTCCCAGCTCTTGTCTTTAGAGGAGAAGAAACCATTTCCTGGAAGAGTTGGTCAAGGCTGGTTGTAATCAGATTTTTCATGGTAGACAAAATCCAACATTCATCCTTTTTTCCATTTCGTCTTCCTGAAGTCTCTTTCAAGCTTCTGAGCAAAGCTTAAATGTAGTTGCCCATTATTAGTATTGCGTTTCAAATAATTTAGAAAATCAAAGGAATGTTTCAGTTCTTGTGGCTTACAACTTTTACTGCTTTTTCATATGCTTTTTATCTCAGGTTACACAATTTCATGATAGGAAATTTTTTCTTAAAAACAATCCATGTTACCACCCTGAGCTTAGCTGAATTAGAGTGATGACTAGAAAATCTGCCAAGTTTGGCTTCAAAATAGGGCCTGGAAAGAGTTTCTTATTGGAGACAGAGCAGCATGAAAGGTAACGTAGAAATATGTGAAAAAGAAATACCAATTTTAAAACAACAATAGTCAGTGATTATGTGAGACTTAGCAAAGCGGGGTATAGTCTAAGTATTAATCTGCCTAAGCTGTTGGGGAACAGATGTACATGAAACAGATACCCGGTGTTCTGTTGTGTACAGATCCAAAGTGAGACATCTGTCAGTGGACCCCGTGGTCAGAAATAATGGAAGCGGGGTTAACCCCCAAAATGACCTATTACTCATGTGAATTATTAAAGGGCTAATTACTCCCTGGGCCAGCGCGCTTTGATTCAACAGCCTACACAAGCGGATATGAAAATGATTCTTGGAAAAAATTGTGTAGTCCAGACCTGTCAGTCTAGAAGGAGTTTTGTTTAAAGATGGTGTTGAGGATTCAAGTTTGTCTATAGCACCTGCAGGCACTGTCTGTCTGTAGGGCTTTTTGTGTTTTTGCCATAGACACCCTCTCAGATAGGTTAGTGTTTTACAAGGCAGATGGGTACTCACAGCAAAGCAGATGCAGAGTGACTCCTCGATCGCTAGGTAGACTCTGGGGTGACGGGGTGCTCTATGCCTGAATGAGCCCTCGTCACTGCCACCAGCTCCCTGTAACTGTTGAGCACAAGAGATAAGGCTAGTGGGTCTCCAGAACTGGACTTCCAACTACGTTTAATGAATTTGGCTAGTGGCAACTGCATTGGGTAGTGTAGTTCTAACCCATGGAGAGGTAAAATCTCTAACTTCTAGAGCAGGGAGTGTGATGCACTGGTTAGGGTACTTGCCAGTTGTGGGAAGCTCCTACTGCAGAGATGCAAACAAAAAAAGTATGTTCCTCTCTTCCTAGGCTTTAGTTTTATAATTCTATATAGAAAGATTATTCTAAGCAATTAATTATATATAGAACTAATATAGTCATACAAGTTGACCAGTTTATTTACAAGCAAATAAAAGTTCAGGAAAATTCCTGGCAAATTCTTTTAAAATATGTAGATACAAAGCCTGTGTCATTATTTAGACATTAGTCAGCTGGTCATAAAGTTGAAGTTGTGTGTACAAATCCTTTTGTTGCCAATGGTGTTCACAGTCATTATGATCCATCATTTGAGCTGAAATCTGACCAACATTTTGTCTATTACAAGAACAGCATGCATGAGGTGGTCATCAGCCTGGCTGGTCTCCTCTGAGCCCCGGAAAGTCTGCAGACTAAGGTTGGCTCTGGATATGCGAGGATCACAGATTAATTCTGAACATGGCACATGGTACTGTATGAAGGCAAGTACTGTTTCAGATATCTGTCTTTCTGTGACCTTTTTCTGTCCCTCACTTTCTATCCCTGGTGAGATCTGAGGGGCTGGAAGTGGTGTGGAAAGAAGTATTCCCCAGGAGAGTGACATGCCAAGGGACATGCAGATGGTCAGGCAGGCTGGGCCAGGGTCAGGATCCCCTTGGGACTGTCCGAAGCAGAGATCCTAAAGTCAGTGGCAGAAATAGAACCTTGATAAAGCTAGAGGATAAAAGAGCCAAGGCAGTTGATATTGAGAGCAGAGCAAGTGGGTGAACTGGAAGGTAGCCATTGCCTGCACCCGGCATTCGCATGCCCTCTATAATCTGAGAAAGTGGTTCATCCTTGTTTAAAATGAATGCGGATACAACTCACAGCAAGTCTGTGATGTCAGCTTTGAAATATGCACTACAGCCTTATTGCATGTTACTATGCTTCACTTATTTCTTAAATAGGTTATTAGATTGTGCTTCATACACTAACAAGTCTACAAGGTTTTGATAATGGACCTAAGGCCTGCCATATGACTAAATTCCTGCCCATATTTCAGAAATACTGGGCAACACATGGGGTGATATATTCTGGGCAAGAGCTCTGTGTGTGTGTGTGTGTGTGTGTGTGTGTGTGTATGTGTGTATGTGTGTGTGTAGTAAGCAAAGCAAAGAACCTCTTAGCTATGTGTCTTTAGATGCCCTCATGTTTTGCAAAATCAGTGCATGCTGAAGAAAGTAAAGGAGAAATAAGGAGATGGAGTGGCAGGAAATCCAACCTTGTGCTGACTTTTGGCACATGAACCAGAAGTTGAGCACCCTTCGTGTAATAGCTGAATCCAGAGACACACAGGCGAGTTAGCACATAGACATACAAAATGCGACAAAATAAGATGGGAAGCTTTGTCTTTTCTTTTTTCCCCCCATTGTTGGCATAGCACTATGGACTTATGGTGAGCCTAGGGATAAGTCTAAAATACTGCACCAGCTGGCATGAGGGATTCCTATGTGCATTCCAGGATTCTCATCAGAAAGGATGTTGTGGAAACTACCACTGCTGCTACACAACAGTGCCGGTGCTTGACTGAAAATAGTGGACTCATATTTGTGTTTACTCTGCCAGGCCCTGTGCTGAGTGTTTTATCTTGTTTCTCCCTCCTGATAGGACTCTGTAGCCTAGATACAATTTTTATCACTAAATCCCAGGGTGTTAAATAATTTGTCCAAGGTTGCAGTCCTAAGGGTGTGACTGGAATCCAAAGCTGTACCAAAGATCATGGTGCCCATTCGATTGTGCTGTTTTCTCAGGCAAGCAAGAATCCCTTGAATGGCTTCAGGAACCTGTTGGGCACCCCAGGTAGAGACAAGGCAACAGCATGGCCTCTAAACCAAAAGCAGAAACCTTGAAAACAATATCATCTGATTTATTATGGCCTTTGGCTCAGTTCCTTTCACCAGGCATAGATTATTCCATTGTTCTGGCCACTTACACTTTCTGAGTAGATGAAGTGAATGCAGGAGATGATTGAGAATTTCTAACAAATTTATTTCATGGAAGCCATCAAACATGCCCCAATGTTTGTTTTGCTTGTTTCCTCCCATTTTTCTCCTCTCAGAATTATTGGAAGCCATTATTAAGTATCTCATTTCATCTATGAACATGTTAGCATGTCTAGGAGATAAGGATTAAAAAATGTAATCATAGTACCACTCTCCCAATTTAATTGTAATCCTTCATATCCTTAAATATTTGGTATTTAGATTCTTCTGTTTCCCTTTATAAAGTTAAAATTGAAATCAGGACTCCATTGTAGTTGGTTGCTATGTCTTTTAGATCTTCTAAACCACAGATGGCTTACCCTTATGACTTTAATTACTTTTGAGCACACAGTTGTTTGGCTTGTGTCTTTCTGTAAGTGTTTATCAGGGGAAGCAGGTTTCATGGGGATAGCTCTCAGATCCCATTGCATGTGAGAATCTCCCCGCCACCCCATGAGGAAGATGTGAAGTGGGGTGGGGAACAAAGGGACTTGGCCAAGGTGCAGATCTGATGGTCTCCTTACCTCTTGGAGTTTAGATATCTTGTCTTCATCAGAGCCAGACCTCAGCTGTGTTTGGTCAGGAGCTGCATGTTCCTGGGATGGGTGTTACCCATGCCCTGACCAGGTTGGGTACAGGGTTGAGATCTTGAGGTGCCCTGGAGGCTGTTGCTGTTCTTTGTAGCAGAATGGCAAGTTCTCCTCAAAAGTGCCCAACCACATGGGAAAAACATAAACAATGAGAAAGCCAGGGTCTCATCTTATTATAAAGTTTTTGCATAGCAAAAGAAATCACCAATAGAGTGAAGAGATAACCTAAAGAGTAGAAAAAAACTTTATCCGACCATTCCTCAGACAAAAGACTTTTATCTAGAATATATGAAGAATTGTAAAAAATCAGACAACCCAAATTTAAAGACCCAATCCAAAAATGGGCATCTGAGAGGAACATATACTTCTCAAATGAAGAAACGTAGATAGCAAATAAATTGATAAACAATGTTCAATATCGGTGATCATTCAAAAGGTAGAACTTAAAGCAGCACCAAGATTCCATTTTATCCCAGAAAGAATGGCTGTTAGCAAGAAATCAACCAATAACAAATGCTGGCATTGAGATTGGGTATGGTGGTGTGTGCCTGTAATCCCAGCTCTTGGGAAGCTGTAAACAGGTGGATCACTATGAGTCCAATCTAGTAGTGAGACGCTGAACACCCTCTAGACCCTTCCCTAAAAATACAAAAAAAAAAAAAAATGCTGGCAGGGCTGTGGAGAAAAAGGAGTGTAGACAGGTACAACCCCTGCGGAAATCAATGTGGCGATTCCTCAGAAAACTAAGAATAGAGTTCCCATTTGACCCATCTATTCCCCTTCTAAGTATCTTCCTATAATAATTTAAGAACATTATGTCACAACAATATGAGTACATCCATTTTTATAGCAGCACAATTTGTCATAACCAAATCTTGGAAACAACAAAAATGCCCTCAACTGAGGAATGGATAAGCAAGGTGTAGTTTTTTTAATATAATGGAATACTATTCAACCACAAAGAAGGATAAGCTTACAATTCTTATTACATAGGTCTTGCTTTATCTTGGTCTTAACCATGCAGCAGAAATGTATAAAACCAAAGTATAAGAAGTAAAGCCATGTTATGTTGAGCTGTAGGGGACTCAGGTCAACAACTTCATTGCTAGTCATGCAGAAGACCCAATACTAGGACTACTGGACTATTTTGGAATATTTTGCTGAGTTCACACAACCATAACATTTAAATGAAAGAACTAAACAAAACAGATACAGATGAATGGCCATGTTGTATCTGTATATTCAATATGGTTATGATAGATATACAGCTATATTCTCTCAATTCAATGAATAGAGGGATTTGTTCTGATGGTGTTTGTAAATAAGATATCATGTCTGCATCTTGTAC
>NDGM011151003.1:0-11834 GCA_002564305.1 Octomys mimax | reverse complement strand
ATTTTGTATCTGTTTATTCAAAATGGTTAGGATAGATATATAGTTACATTTTCTTAATGAATACAGGGATTTGTTCTCATAGTGTTTGTAAATAGGATATCTTGTTCACATCTTGTACAGCAATTAACCACTAGGAAGAATGTATGCAATGTGTTAATTATTGAATTTGTCCTACCAATTTGGTTTGAAACTGTCTCATTGCTCTTTGTCAATAAAATTATGGAAAAATGTAAAATAAAATAGATATAAAAAAAGGAAAGTAAATGAGGTATAAATAAGTGTTTAGATGTGGTCCCATTGTGGTTACTAAGTTCTTCTGTAGTATTTGGAAAACAAAACCAATTGGTTAGTATATTAAACTTCTGAGTAAGGAACAGAGAGCAGAAATTACTTGCTAATTGAGGCACAAGAATCTTTAAAATACCTGTTCATTCTTATCAGCATTAATAAATGAATCAGCATTTTCTTGGGATTGGCACTCTTTATTTTTGAATTACAATAGTCAATTTTTCTAACAGTATAAAAAATTCACATATAACATAAGGAATCTAAATTTGGTAATAATGTGTTAATAGAATTTTAGATGTGAAAGACTGGAGTGTTTGTATTTTATTGTTTAGTCATAAATATTAGAAAGTAGTGGGTGAATGACAGGATCTCTGTTATTCTTATCTGGTATGGTCATTACATAGTAAATTATTGGGTAAAATGGAAGCCTGACCACTTTGTTTTCAAAATTAGGATTACTCTTAAGAGCACATTTGCACTGTGCCCCACACTAATGGCAGCCAGTAGAGAACAGTCTCCATTCACACAAGTGATTTGTAGTGGCTGTATTTAGTTGTCAACCCTTGCTCTTCTTGGGACAGTTGTCTTACAGGTATGTTTGTGGTTCCCAAAGGAGTGAGCCAGGCTCTGTTGTATCCTTCAGTCCTCTAGAAAAGCCATCTAAGAACTTCACTCTGGGTGCTTTGGCTTGGTTATGTTTTCATCTATACAGTGATAGCTGACTTGACTATATTTGGAAGGAGCTGTAAGTGACCTGTGTTTTGGTTCTGTGTTAAAAATCCCAGGTCATTCATACAGCGACAGGTTCTATGACTGTATTGGGCAGCGTATGCTCTGACGTGCTAAACTCGGGATATGGGAAGAACAAACCAGACAAGGTTATAGTATTTAAGCCAAGACCTGAAAGGTGAGCTAGCAGACAGAGCATGTGTAGAGCTGGGGGAGAGTTGGAGCTGGTGCCTGGGAGACAGGAAGGAAGGGGCAGTGGGACTGGAGAGTAGCAAGAGGGGGGATAGTGGCCTGAGATAGGGCCGATTAATAGATGCAACCTGGCCTGCATAGGTCTTAAGGCCATGCTGAAGATTTTGAAGTGACTTTAAGAAATTTGAGAGATAATGCCAGGTTTTCAGCAAGGGAGAACTCACCGATACAGAGACAATAAATTAGAGGAAAGCAGTAGGGGCCTTACAGGAGTATAAGGCCTTGGTCCTCATCATCATCAATAGCAGGCAATATGTATGTTTGGCTTGCTGTGGGCAGGGCACTGTGCTGAACTCACTTTTTTTTTATTATCTATTAGAAACTTCACAGTGTCCTAATGAGGTGCTATTGTTATTTGCGTTTTACAGATGAGGGGACTGAAACATAGCCAAGGTTAAAGCACCTGGGCCAAAGTCATATAACGGGTAAGTGTCAGAGCTGGGATTTAAGTCCAGACATTATAAAATTCTAAACCCTAAGCTGTTAGCTACTGGGCCTGGGTTTTCAGCATGTGCAGAAATGATCCATTAGTGGTCTTGAAACTGAGTGGATCAAAGCTGAGATTGTTTTTCTAGAATAGAAGATACCAGAATATTTGACACACAGTAAAGATAAAATTCTGATATGTGAAAGCTTGTTTCATGCTGACTGTATTTGTGCATGTTTGAGCGAAACAGCCTTTTCCTGGAGAGGGGCTGATGATGACTTAGGCCGGCAGGGAGGTGCACATGGAGTACAGGACATGGTAAGAAGGAAGTATGGGCTGGGCTTGCGAGTGTGAGCAGCATCAGTCATGACATGTGCTACATGTGGACCACTGGAAGGGAGACCGATTCATCCTTGAGGAGGCCCTCTGGGTGGCCATATTAGAACTGGTCTTTAGCATCTCTCAGGTGCAGCTGACAGGACTCAGGATGTCTTGCCTAAGGGCAGCAAACCTGTAAGCTGGCCAGGAAGCCATGTGGTGACCTGCCCTGAAAGCTGCCACAAGTCTGTGGAGCCTTGGAATTTGAGATAACGAGAGACCCAGTTGGTGGCAGGATGAAAAGCAGTGATGCATGATGGTGAACCACCCCTAGCTCTAGAGTGAAGGTGTGGGAGCTGTTTTTGCTGGAGTGAAATGGAATCCAAACAGGCTTTAGATGTCAAGGTCCAGAATTATCTTTCTGCAGTTCTGATTTTCTGTGTGGTTCATTTCCTTATTCTCAAGCATAAGCATTTTCATAATACCTGCTGTCCCCACTGCTGCAGGGTCTCTGTCTTGTGCATTTGGCAGATACTAACTGAAAGTAGAACAGTGGAGCAGTTAAAATTGCTTGCTATGAACCCCTCTTTCTGTCTCTGGGCTATGCTATGAGGACCTGTAAAGAGTATACTTTCGAAGGTCTGTAAGTCAGATGGTAGGAAAAAAGACCTGGGTGAAGGGACATAGTAGGGCAAGGTTGGCTCCAGAGTCTGTCCCTTTGGAAGGCCAGTATGCTTTGGGCAGTGTGTATTGCTTCTGAGGAAGAGGAGGGTAGTGGTCCTTGCAGTAGCACCCACAAAAGGTAGCACAATTTTTTTGATGACAGCTTCTTCTGATTATTCCTAACACTAATTTCTTGTGTTAATAACTAAAGTACACAGAGTAATTGCTAATTGGAACTTACTCTTTTGTAAAGGCATATCTCAAGAGTTAAATTTGTTGATACATAATTTTGAAGTTCATAATGATTTCACATGGTGTGCTGAGTCAGCAAATGATAGGCTTTGTTCCTTAACCTAGGTAAAGTTTAACCACATAATGAGATATTTTATTTTCACTGACTACTTTTGAGGAGCTTAACTAAGGACTTTAAAAATAAACACTGTGATGTGGAATCCACCTACGATCTGAAGCTGGTCTTGTGAGCTTTAGTGATTTATATTTTTTCCTCTCATTTTTGTCCTGGGTATAGCAAATCCAAAGGGTGACATTTTCTCACTCAGCTGACCCTATGAAAGCCTTCTCTGTTTGAGGAGTGCGTGATGCAGATAAGATACAGTGAAGGGTATGTAGGTGAGGACTTAATTGTCACAGTGGGGTACACACACATGAGACTGGGCACCAGAAAAATGTATTAGATTTTCTCTGTTGACCTCTTACTTTCAACTTTTATGGGTGCTAGAGAATATATTTCATTAGTTGTCAAACATGTATGAAGTATGTAAATAAATATACATGTATTGTGAAAGTACCCTTTTTTGCCGTACTGTGTATGCAGTTTAAAAATGTTTTTAGGCTAATACATGGTAGTATATATTTTAAAAATATATTTTTAATAACTTGTTTTAATATTTTGAGAAAACCATGTTTCCTACCTCTGATAAATCAGTATTGCTAATGATAAAGTAGTATTGCCTGCCTATTGGAGTGCAGAGTAAGACTAGCTGTATATAAAATGACTAATTACTAAGATATGACCTGTGAAAATGTGAACCATTTTCTTCTGGTGTTGGAAGAACTTAATCTTATTGACTAGAGTCTTCTAATTTAAGCAGTGAACCTTCCTACTGTATCTCAGTTACTGGAAAATAGGGCATAGAGAAGGTGTGACATCATATGCCCACTAGTTTATTCCAAAGTTTGACTACCCCTCCCTACCCATTAAGTATCTCAGAATTGGAATGCCACCTCCAAATTTCCTGACGTCATCTCTCAGCTCATTTGTTTTCTAATGTGAATGGTTTTCATTTTTAGGGAGCCAAGGAATCCTTGGTTGTAAAAGTTCTTCCTCCTCCTTCCCAAAAACCTTCTCTATAAAATTAGGTAGAAAAACTACTACTTACAATCAAGTTTAATTGAGGTATATTGAATAAATCTAGGTGGTTCTTTTGAGGCTTTTGTTTCTCCATTTGTTTCAGTGATGAGTATGTATTGTAGTGATAGTTGGCCTTTAAAAATTTTATTGCATGTTAATATCTAATGAAGTTTTGGGAAATCAGTACATGCTGTGAACGTATCTTGTTCATTTTCATTCCTACCTACCCTACCTGTTCCTCCCTCCTCCTCCCAGTCCCATTTACTCTCTACACAAGTCTTGAATTTGTTTATTTAGGTGAATCTGGCTTATTTTGCATTATATACTGGTCTGTAGTTCCGTTCATTTTCCTACAGATGACACAATTTCATTCTTCTCTTTCAATGAATAATTTTCCTATTTTGTATAAACTACATTTTAAGAAATCTGTTCATGCATTGTTGGACACTTAGGCTGTTTCCACAGTTCAGTTATTGTGATTAGTGCTACTATAAACAGGGATAGACAGTAGTGTGCTACCTTTAATTTTGGGGTAATGGCTCGATCAAATGGTATTTCTAGTTTTAGGTTTTTGAGAAATCTCAAGAGTAGTTTTAATTTTTTTGTAATGGCTAAAGATGTGCATTTTTTCTTAAATTTTTTTAAAAATGTATTTTAGTACAGGGCCTATAGGGTCTCAATACATAGATCAGACTTGTAGTGATCTCCTGTTTTTAGCCTCCAAGCTCTGGGATTACATGCTCAGTCTCAGTCACTGTCTCAGGGTGCCCTGGGGGCAGGACCAGCACTGCACCCCAGGGATCAAATCCCAATCTGCTGTGTTTGGCTGGCCTGTGCATTTTTTTCTTATACATGCTGGCTATTTTTACTTTTTTTGAGAAGTGTGCCATTCAGTTCATTTGCTTATTTTTAATTCTTTATAGATTCTGGTGATGAATCCTGGAACAGAAGAATAGCAGAGGTTTTTCTCTTCTTGTGTAGATTGCCTCTTTACCCTGTTTGCTTTGCTATGCAGAAACTTTTGACTGGTTGATTCCTGACATTATCGCCTGTGCTATTGGAGTCCTATTCAGGAAGTCCTTGCTTATGGCGTCATTTGTTTCCCCTATGTTACCTTCCAGCAACTTCAAAGTTTCTGATTTTATATCTAAAATCTGTTTTATTTGATTTTGGTACAGGGTAAGATAGAGGGATCTTGTTTTAATTTTTTGCAAACGGATATCCAATTTTCCCAGCACCATTTGTTAAAAGAGGCTGGGCTTTCTCTAGTATGTTTTGGCCTGTTAAAAATGAGATGGATGTAAATGCTTGGGTTGGTTTCTTCTGCTCTACTCCATTGGTCTATTTTGCCTGTGTTTGTACTGATACCTTGTTGCTGCTGTTATATTCAAGTATATTGTCAGACCCAGTGTTGTGATGCTTCCAATGTCACTTTTGCTCACGTGTGCTCAGGGCTATTTTGGGTATTTCTGATTTCATATGAATTTTAGGGTTGTTCTTTTTTTCTAGTTCAGTAAAGAATGTTTTAGTAATATGGCCATTTTCACAATAATAGTTCTTCTAGTCCATGAATATGTGAGGTCTTTATTTTTCTAATGCTTTTAGTTTCTTTAGCTTTATGTAATTTTCATTGCAGAACTCTTTTTATGTTCTTGGTTGAGTCCTAGATATTTAATTTTGTTTTTGAAGTTACTGTGAATGGAATCATCTTCCTGATTTCTCTCTCAGTGGGTTCATTGGTATGTAGGAATGCTAGTGATTTTTGGGTCCTGATTTTGTATCTTTGAACACTTGACCATTTTTTAATTTCATTTTATGATAAATGAAAATTTCTCAAGAAATGATGATAAAAATAATTAATGCACTACGTACTGTTATCTTCAAAGTAGTTACTCAGAGTACAAGAAATAAACCAAAAAAGTAACAGACAGGTTACAAAAACATCTGGAAGCAACATTTTATTCAAGCAAAATCCTGTGTCCTTGCAGGTTGCTGATGGTTAGAAGCATGCTTTCCGCTGCACTTCCCGACACCACTTCTGTGCAGGATGTCTCTGAGTGAGAACGCAGTGTTTGCCTACGAGTCTTCAGTGCACAGCACCAATGTCTTGCTCAGCCTGAATGAGCAGAGGAAGAAAGATGTGCTGTGTGACATCACTGTCATCGTGGAGGGCCAGCGCTTCCGAGCTCACCGCTCGGTGCTGGCAGCATGCAGCAGTTACTTCCACTCAAGAATCATAAGCCAGGCTGATGTGGAGCTTAACATCACTCTACCAGAAGAGGTGAGAGGTCTACATTTCTCATGATTGTATTTTATTTTATTCAATCATGTGTTGGTGTATAAAGTTAAAAGTGGAGCAGTCTCCTACTCAGGAGGCTGGGGAACAGTTTTCAGTTTCTTAGCGACAATCCATATGTTTGTCTTTTCTCATGACAGTGGTTACATTTATAGGTAAAATAATTAATTTTGAATGTGTATTGAGCAGTGGAATAACTTGTCCCACTGTTGGGTTATTTTTAATAAAATGACTTAAGTCTGGACACACCCAGTGTACTCAACATTTGTAAAGGTCTTACTTGAGAGATAATGCTGAGACTTTCTCTCCTTCTCACTCTTGTCCTGTGATAGGCAGCTCTGACTAGGTTTAGGGTTCTATAAATCATTTCTCAAGACATTCTCCCCTGAAAAGTGGGCTCCACAGGTGTTCGCTTCCTTTCTCCATACTTGAGAGTGTCTGTATGTTTTGGTAGAAGAAATTAATTGTGTCTTATTTATGGAGCCTTGGTTGTACATATGTCTTTCCTCCTAGGTTGTTGTGGAGCTCAACAAATATTTACATCTTTGTTAATGCCCTGGCTCCAAGAGATTTCTCTCTTGGGCAGAGAAATGCTGGTTACCCTGACTCTTACTCAAACAGGTTGCTTTATTAAGTTGCTAACTGCAGCTAGCTGAGTGTCAAGTCTGTACATTTGGGACTCAGAAGTGGTTAAGAGGAATATAGAGAGTGTGTAGAACTTCTTGTGTCTCATGTATCTGTGTGAGATGTTCACTGTTGGATGCCGTAAAGTGTAAACTAGATTATCGTGTAGCCTGTTAGCTATTCATACTTCCATGAAATTTTGGCTGTGTTTTGGGAGTGAACATGTTATCACTTCTGTGGCGGGGATCAGAGGGCAGGGGGGAATACCAAGAAATAACAAAAAGAGGTCAATGGAAGACTAGCCATTGATTTTGCAAAGGAACACAAATCTTGATGGAGACATACCCATTGTGATTCTCATTGTCGAATTACTAAATGAGACTTTTGAACTAGAAGAAAGTCTGATTCATGCATTTTTGAGGAGAGATACGTGTATGAATGTGTATATGTTATGTTTTCATTCTAATTTTAAGTATAAATCTTAAGTTTTCAAATGTATGAGATCTTTTATCAGAATGACAGATTGAAAACACTGTTGTATAACCTACTGACTTAAATTTCTTTTCTGGTTATTTTAACTTTAGAAAATTTTAATTGAAATCTTGGTAAGGTTGTAAATACTTATTATTTTATTTAGGACAGGGTGTATAGTTTCTCACTGTGTAGATCAAACTCATAGTGATCCTCCTGTTTACAGCCTCCCAAGTGCTGAGATTACAGGCGTGCCACCATGCCCAGTCTCAGTTGTGGGCTGAGCACACCCCAGGCACAGGGCTGGCACAGCAGGCCCAGGATCGAACTCCTGGCCCCTGCATCTGCCTAAGCAGGTTCTTTAATCCTCTGAGCCATTTGGCTGGCCCAGTTATAAATACTTTATACAGCTATAAAAAATAATGCAGAGTTCCCAGTTTGACCAATATTTCCTAGTTGGAACATTTTGAAAAAAAAGTTTAACATTACAGCTGGATATGGATGTTGATACAACTCATTGTATTGAGATTGCTGTCATTTTACTTGCACTTGGGTCTGTGTGTATTTATTATTTTTACAGTTTTCTTCTTTTGGAAGTTGTTTTGTCTACCACAGTTAACATACTGATCAGTCACTGTACCTAGGATCCGTGGTGTCCTTTGTAATCATGTCTGCTTCCTTGCCACCCTGTCCCTTATTCCCCTACCCTTTTTCTACCCCTAATTGTCAGCACCCACTCATCTGTCCTTTTCTTAAGTCTTCTCATTTCGGAAATGTTATGTAAATGGACTTACATAGTATATAACCTTTTGGGATTGACTTTTCCCATTGAGATTTGCCCAAGAGTTGTCCCTTTCATTGCTGAGTTTTCTTTTCTTGTCTTTTTTTTTTTTTTTTAACATTTTATACATTGGAGGTGAAACTAATTCCAGTTGTTGATAATACCAAATGAAATTGCTGTGAACATTTGTGTATAGCTTTTTGTGTGAACATAAGTTTTCATTTCTTAAGGAGGATGAAGAGTGCTATGGCAGCTGTATTTTAGTTTTACATGAAAGTATCAAACTGTTATTCAAAGCGGCTGTGCCATTTCACGTTCTCACTGGCACTATGTGAGTGATCCAGTTTTTCTGTGTAGCATTTGGTGGTATGACTATTTTTATTTTAGCCATTTAAAAGTTAAATATCCAAAACTTAGCATGAATTTTTAAAAGTCACAAACTAAAAATATTTGGTCACTCCTATTTGAACTCCATGTTTTAAAATTAATGTTGTTGAGTAACCCAAGGAAGCGTTCTCTGCATTGGAGCGTGTTCCATTTGCTCTCTCCTTGCAGAGGCGGGTGGTCTGTGCAGGGTTCTGCCTGAAGCTCTGTCGCGTAGAGCCCAGGCAGACGCAGTACTGAGATGTGATCTTTAGAACTTCAGCTAGATCACTTGTAAAATCTGAATCGTTTAAAATTTTATTACTAGGAATTTTTGGCATGAGATGCCGTTAGTTATCTTACTGTGCATGAATCAAGAGTTCTTCGAGTATTACTTCATTGTTTTTAATCTTTAAAATTTCAGTTTTTGTAGTTTGTAGCAGTTGGGTTGCTTGGCCATATGGAGCTGGACTAACAGTAGATATCTGACACTCCTTGTACATAGGTTGTATGTGGAGTCAGTCCTATTTCATTTCATGGATGGTTTATTTTATTTCCTTTATCATGGGAAAATTGTCTAGATCCTGTGAGCAGTTAGCACTCATGTGTGATTGAGTGGGATCTATAAAGCAGAGGACGTATTTCTGGTGGATAGGGTGTGCGAAACATGCACATCTAGCCTTCCTTAGTTTGACATTTCCTAGAAAAACATTTTTTCTTACCAAGTTAAAATACATGTTTTATAATTGCTACAAGTACATTGCACATCTCTCTATTCCCATTCCACTTCTCTTGTTTTCACCTAATAGAGAACTTTTAAGTAATGTTAATTTTATTTTGTATATTAACAGGTGACGGTTAAAGGATTTGAACCTTTAATTCAGTTTGCCTATACAGCTAAACTAACATTAAGTAAAGACAACGTGGATGAAGTGTGCAAGTGTGTGGAATTTTTAAGTGTACACAATATTGAGGAATCCTGCTTTCAGTTTCTCAAATGCAAGTTTTTAGACTCCACTGCAGACCAGCAAGAATACGCAAGAAAAAAGTGCTTTCCATCACATTGTCAGAAAAAAGACCATAAATTTTCACGTTCGGACCAGAACGATTTAGAAATTGATGAAGTAGAGGAATTTCTAGAAGATAAAAATGTTCAGACTCCTCATTGTAAACTCCAGAGGTATCAAGAAAACGTAAAAACAACACCACCTTTACAAGACAGTGCCAGCCAAACATATGAATCCATGTGCATGGAGAAGAATGCTGCTCTGGCTTTGCCATCTTTATGCCCCAAATACAGAAAATTCCAAAAGGCATTTGGAACTGACCGAGTCCGAGCTGTGGAATCTGGTGTCAAAGATGTTCAAGCTGCTTCCGTTCAGC
Source organism: Octomys mimax (assembly GCA_002564305.1). NCBI lineage: Eukaryota > Metazoa > Chordata > Mammalia > Rodentia > Octodontidae > Octomys > Octomys mimax. The sequence continues at coordinate 1,867 of NDGM011151003.1, read as the reverse complement.
CAAGTGAGACATCTGAAAATGAATCTGTAGGAGGAGTTCAGGATTGTGCAGATTTGCAGGTGATTTTGAAATGTGAAGAATCAGTGGAACATGAGGCAACAAAGAAGAAAGAACCTGCTTCCCAGTTCTCCACAGAAAAAGCAGAAGAAACTCCTTTCCCCCACAGTTCTGCAGACCCTCATGGGCTCTACTCTTTGTCTCTTTTACACTCATACGACCAATACAGTGACTTGAATTTTGCTGGTATGCAGGGCACAGCAGTGAAAGCTGAAAAACCTGTGTCAGGTACAGGTGTTCCAGAAGAGAAAACGTTTGGTGAAAGTCAAGATTTACAGTTGAAAGATGACTCAGGCCCCAAGGACGACAGCAGCCTCACACCCAGGGATCGGAGTAGCGTGGAGCGAGAAGTAGCAGAGCACCTAGCAAAAGGCTTCTGGAGTGACATTTGCACTACGGACTCCTCTTGCCAAATGCAGTTATCACCTGCTGTGGCCAAAGATGGCTCAGAGCAGATCTACTCTCAGAAACGGTCTGAGTGTCCCTGGTTAGGGATCAGGATCAGCGAGAGCCCAGAACCAGGTCAGAGGACTTTTACAACATTAAGTTCTGTCAGCTGCCCTTTTATGAGTACTCTGAGTACTGAAGGGTGTTCGGGCAGTTTGGAAATTGGCAATGACAGTTACGTTTCAGAACAGCAGGAACCTTGTCCGTATGCTTGTGTGATTAGCTTGGGCGATGACTCCGAGACAGATACAGAAGGCGACAGTGAATCCTGCTCAGCCAGAGAACAGGAATGTGAGGTAAGCAGGGGTATGTTCTTAATTCATTGTCTTAGCAACCACTAATCAGGATTTACTGAGTCAGCTCCCACTGTACCGCTAGGGATATGAGCAGGCTCAGACAGGGAGGAGAAACTCAGACACTGATAATTACAAGACCATGTGACAAATACCAAAAGAATGAGATGAAGTTTGAAAGACTTCTGAATTCCTATATTTTGAGCACGTTTGTTTCTGTGAACCGTAGAGTAGATTCACACACTGGATGTATAACTGTATAAGTCAAATGTTGGGTCCCAGGAGGAAAAGGAATAATGATTCCTTCATCATTACTGGAACAACTCCTGGTAAAAAGTATCATATATTCAGCATTACTCATTGCCACAAGGACCTCTGGACCTGGGATTAGTCACTGAGCAATTGTTTGGCAGTGACTAATCGTAGAAATGTGGCTTTTAACATAAAGTTTTCTTGGACCTGTTTTTTCATGACCGTTGCTTTTTTTGAATCCCACCCTCTTTCCTTTTGCCACTTAACTTTTAGTTTAACAAATATCTTAACATGGAGTTAGTATGTTATTAATTATACCAGACTTGATCTGTGTGCTTAGTAGATGAAAGTTTGTATTTAGTAGCTGCTTTTTATAAAATAGTAAAATATATCCCATATAAGGGCCTGTTCTCTTTTTAACATGTTCCCACTGGCTTGAATCACTGGTGGTACATGTATGGCTATCTCATCAGTGATACAAATGGATCTAAACACTTTTATCAGTCTTTTTCTAATCACTGGCCAGTCATGCATGTATCACCAGTGGGTCAAGCCACCCAGCGGGAAGATATGTGAATTAACGGCCCCAGTGTAAATGTGATATTTAAAAATTGGAATTTTGTTTAGTTTTTGAAGTTGAATTTTCTGTTTATAATTAGAACTAGTACTTTCTTTTTACAATTTGTAAGAATCTTGCCACATTTTTTTTCTTTCTTTGCTCTTTATTATTGTTATTATGTTAATGTAAGAACTATCCTTGTGACAAAATTTTATACAATAGAGAATATTAACTACAAGCACAATGTTGTGTAGAGGTC
>NDGM011150985.1:0-11077 GCA_002564305.1 Octomys mimax | reverse complement strand
TTAATTTTATTGAGAAAGAAATAGTAATGAGACAGTTTCAAAACAGGTTAGTAGGACAGTTAACAAAAATTAATACATTGCATATTATTGTCTTCGTAGTAGTTATTCATAGTACAAGACACAGACATAATATCTTGTCTAAACACTATTAGTGCAAATCTTTCTTCTCATTGAACTAAGGGTCTCACTACACAGATCAGACTCAGTGATCCTCCTGCTATCAGCCTCCCAGGTACTGGGATTACAGGCGCATGCCACACCTAATCTCAATCCCTGTCTCAGTGTGCCCCAGAGGCAGGGCCAGCACAGCACAGGGTATCAAATCCCAGTCCCTGAGCCAGCCTAAGCAAGTGCTTTAGTCCAATGAGCTATCTGGCCGGCCCTTAAGTGACCTTTCTTAAAGTGCTTTCTCAAGAGCAATGGAGAGGCACCAGTGTCTGACTTTGGAAACATACAACCCAGCCTAGTCCTCTGATAAGGGCTCACTATGGTCATCAGCGCATAGGCTCTCATTCATACTATAACCTGCAAAAAATAACTTTTACTTATAATTCTTACTTTCTGTACTATATGTAAAATGTTAAGTGACATTTTAGGTTAAAGATAAAACATAGTTTCTATCTCAAAATCTTTAATACCACCAACCAGAGTTTATAGAAACCTTTAGCAATACTTTTTACTTCTGATCTTACAAAATGAATGTACACTTTAAATTAAGGCTGGCTGTTTCTGTGATAATCTTTAAAAGTCTGCTGATTATGTCGAATATTGAAAATATGATACTTACACTCCACCGATGACACGAATTGATCCAATTCCACAAAAGTCCCCATTGTTTTTTAAAAATTTTGGTACAGAATCTATATGTTCACTAAACTCTTTGGCCTGTCCATGGAAGTGAGGCTTTTCATAAATAATAACCTGAAAAATATGAAAAAAGTAACATGTTCATATTTTAGGACAGATAGATAATAATTTAATTGACACTAAAGCCACAACAAGTATTGGGCCCACTGTTTTCTTCATTAATATATTCATATAATATAACACAAAAAACATTCAGATATTTGGAATATTCAGATATTCACAAGGAATTTAGGGGTCCTTAGCATTATAAAGGTAAAATGCCTTAACATGCCTCTCTTATATTAGTACATCAGGCTATGATTACATTGTTTGGGTCATCCAAATGCTAGGACTGTCTCATAGGCTAAACTATCTCCTAACTGATTTTTGGATTACTGTTATATATTTACTTCTATGCTTTGAGGTTACTACACAGCTATGTCAGATTCATCAAATTTCCTTTATAAGAAATAAAAACTCCCTAAAGGTTCCCTAGTATAACAAAATACCAATTGAGCTCAAAAACAGTGATACTATTTCTTACAGTACTAACTGCTTACTTGATTACTTTTCAGTGAAAAAAAAATAGATATGCAGATTTTTTATTTAAATACAAAGCTTCCTAATCATAAGAACTGACTGGAAAAATTATGAGTTTTGCTAATTGGATATTTGATTCTAAGTTGGGAAGAGTGTAATGGGTCTAACAGAAAACAAATTTGTTGTATTTCATTTACTGCAAGGCATGGTACAGCAGTTCTCTTAAACTACTATACTGTTCTTCACTTCTCAAGAATTGTTTACAACTTACAACTCAACATCTTAGCAAATAAGACTACATGCTTATTTCTAAAAACAGATGACATTATATAGACTAAACTATATATAAAACACTTACCTTACTATTTTCACTATTAGATTTTTATGCGACTATATTTGAAGTCCTATGAGGTTTGTGTTTAATATATGTTACATGTGATGACTATATTTAAACTAAGTAAAAACAGGGATTCTTTGTCAAGTAAGCCATTATAGCATCATCATTATTAATATCTAATAATTTTCAAATTGTGATTATAACCAATTTATCTGTATATAATCTGTCAAAATTTTAAGTAGAGAACTACAGTATTAAAACCAAGTTAGGTGGCTTTACATCAACCAAGTTCCATATGTACAAAAAGTAAAACCTAATTAGTGAAATTACATACCAGTCAAATTTGAGTTATATGTAAACTTTAAGTACAGAACTACAAATAGCAATAGTGCTTGTAATCTCATGGGTTGACCATAGCTTTGTCCCACCTCATGCCCACCTAAACAAGTTCCCATGCTCTCCACCACCTCAGGCCTGCCTCACCACATAGTTTTCTATAAAAGTCCCTGGAAGAGATAGCTTTCCGGGGACCACCCAGTCAGGGCTCTCCTTCTATTCCTCTCTCAGACAGGAGCTTTCTTTCCTTTAATAAATATATTCAGCTCATAAAAAAGAGAACTACAAACCAACTTAGTCAAACCAACTTAGGTGTCTTTATGTCAATGTAGTGGCCACTTTTAAAAAGGTTCCAGATTACAAATACAAAAAGACCATTGAGGTTTAGTCCTTGAATATGTGTGACCAATTAAAGATTTAATTTTACTGCATAGCACTTCTAATAAAAGAGTGGAATCATCAGTAGACTAGGAAATCACATTTGCCCAAAGACCCAACCTGTCATATTTAAAATTCTGGTTAACTAGACTAGGAAACTGAGACAGAAGTCATTCAAAGAGTGCCATGGCTAATTCTGCATCTACTAGAACAGTAGTTTGTAACTTTTGTTACATTTTCAAATTACTCTGGAAGTTTTAGGTTTTTTATCCACATCCTACACCAAAATAGTTTCTCTAAGAGTAGAGGCTAGTCATAAGTATTTTTTAAAAATAAACTATACAAGATTCCAACACACAAAGTCTAACAGACACAGACAGTTAAGTTTTAAAAGATTCCATCTATGCAATAAAATGGCAATCAATTCTCATAAACAAGGAAGCCCAGAAATAGGAGGGTTGGAGGACTTGTGTCTGGTTTGGGAGGAGAAGAGGATGGATAAATTCCTCTTCCCATACATGCCTCTGGCTAGAGATGTCAATCTTACTTATGAGAAAGGTTATCAACATCTTTGATCACTGAACCAATTTTCTTCCTGTATCTGTTTACACACATATATATCATAATTCTATTTTTTTCCTCTCCTTCCTCTAATGTACTTGATCCTAATACCACTGTTATCCAGTATTCATTGTCTCTACTCTTCCGGTAAGTGTTTATACTTACAAACTGACATTACCTGGTAGGAAGTGTATAATCTTTACTGGCCTTATTCTGAGTATCCCTATCACACCCCTCCCCAAATAAAATCTAACACTTAGTCACAGTGCAGACCCTTGGATTTGGAGGAAGTGTCAGTACAGACTTTCCGATTTGTATCCCAACTCAACTGCCATTCAAAAAGAATCCCAGTCATATCCCAGCAAGTATTAGCTAGGTATTATCATATATTCAGGCAACTGTTTTATTCTAGCAATTCAAAATACTTAAAAATTAGTATTCAATGTTTTTAGCACACTATAAAAGTTGGTTCAAGACTTACCTTTAAATTCATAGGCATTTCCACTTTTAGTCCACCCTAATGATGGAAGATATTTTAATATTAGTTATGTAAATATCTGAAGTACTTTGAAGGAACCATGTTCCATATGTATAATAAGTAAAACCTCTTTAGTAAAGACTACATACATATCAGCCAAATTTGAGCCAAATATAAACTTTAAGTACAGAACTACAAGCCAACTTAGACTAACTTAAGTACCTTTATGTCAATGTAGTGGCCAATTTTAAAAAGGTTTCCATTTATAACTACAAAGAGAACTTTGAGGTTTAGTCCTTAAATATGTGTGACCAATTAAAGATTTAATCTTACTGCATAACACTTCAAGTAAGAGTGAAATTAGTAGTAGACTTAGTAATCACACTTGACAGAATAATTTTTTAAGGTGATCTTTCAAACATTTCCTCTATAATTACTTGAGAGTTTCAAGTAGAGAGAGCATTGAGCTATTCACACTTCCTCTTCTAAGTTCTGGCAACACTTGTTAAAAATTACAAGTGTTTCATGTCTTTTTAAAAAAAATTTATTTAGTAATTAATATGTATTTGGTTGTTGCACGGTCTCACTACACAGCTTGGACTCATGGTGATCCTCCTGCTTTCAGTCTCCCAGCACTGGGCTTTCAGTCGTGTGCCTCAAGCCTGGTCTATGGACAGCTCAGCCCACCCCAGGGGTGGGGCCGGCATGGCATTTGGTGCTGGGGATCAAACCACAGTCCCTGGGCTTACCTAAGCTTGCCTAAGCAGGTGCTTTAGTTCACTGAGCTATCTGCTGGCCCCTCATCATTTTATTATTGCTGCTCTGATTTATTTTCAGATATCTTGATGAAGACATCCCGCGGATCCCTGAATTTACATAGCTGTTCCTATGTTATATTCTTCTTTTTTCCCCTCACCAGAGATTATTTTTACATAGGTTTTAAAGGGGAAATACACTCTCAGTTGTTCTTTTTTCTTTTTAAACGTATTTAGTACAGGTCTACAGGGTCTCACTACACCGATTGGACTTGTAGTGATCCTCTTATTTTCAGCCTCCCAACTGCTGGGACTACAGGCATGCGCCACCACATTTCATGTCTTTTGACACTGGGTTATATAAACTTTAAAAAAAAAAATCCCTTGCTCACAAAATCCCTAGTTCTGTAATAATCTTGTATCAAATACTACTCTACATTGTGCAATTTCTTAATTTGGCCTGGTTTCTATTGTTTTAAAAGGCATAGAACAGAGGCTGGGGACTTAACTCAGTGGTGCAGCATCTGCTGGCAAGCATGAAAACCTGAATTTGATTCCTGGTATTCCCTCCAAAAATAAATAAAATAAAATAAAAGGCATAGAACAGCAAAAATATTTTATTATACAGCAAATGTTAGTTGAACAGTCTGCCCTCAGAAGAGATTTATAACCAAAAGCAGACTGCCTGTAGTTACTATCTTTAAGAAAACACTGACAGAATTACTCATTTATTATTAATGCTGAGCTTATCATTCATTACTGAAGTGGAAAAGTATAATATACTACAAGCAATTTTCTTTTTTTTTTCTACAAGCAATTTTCTAATAAATATCAATAAAATGCCTTCAGAACTTTATTAAATAATTAGAATTTTTACAGAAAAAAATTCTTATAGTATGTATAAGAAAACTGCATATTTTATGAAATACTTGGCAAAACAAAAAGTTAATTCAGTTTCTACAATACAAACAGAAAACATAGTTTACCAATTCAGCAGAAAACATTTATTTCCTTAGGTGTATAAACAATCATCAAAGTTATTTAATTTGGATTCATACATACTTGGAAAAACACATTTCAACTTTAATTTGCTTACCATTTGAAGTGGATGCAATGACTTCATTTCTGCAGCAGAAATCTCAAAGAGCCCATGGTCTTCCTCTAAAACTGTAGCTTGACCCTTAAAATTAATATCTGGGTAGGCAAGCCAACTAAATAAGAAATAAATGTTAGTTAAGCAGTAATAATTTTGTCTGACTCTTTCTAAGAGTAAAAAAGACTACCAAAAAGAAAAAAGAAAAATTCTTCATTGCTAGATTATAGCACTAAAACACACCCAAAGAAATCAGCCAAATAGCATATAACAAGAGTTAATAGAGACAGCCAAATAGCTCAGTGGATTAAAGCACTTGCAAGCAGGTGCAGGGGCCGGGGGTTTGAACCCCAGGCCTGTAATGTGGCCCCACCCCCAGGGCGTGCTGAGAGGCCAATTGAGACTGGGTGTGGTGGCGCACCCCTGTAATCCCAGCTCTTGGGAAGCTATAAACAGGCAGATCACTATGAGTCCGATCTAGTAGTGAGACCCTGAAGACCCTGTAGACCCTTCTCTAAAATACAAAATATAAAATAAAAATAAAGAGTTAATAACATGTTTTCCATCTGTCAAATAATGCTAAGCATTACTTTTCTTAAATTTTCTAACATGCACAACATGTAGTACCTTTAATTCAAGTACAATATAATGGAAAATTTAGAACCACTCCACCATATCTCTTTTTTTAAAAAGCTGGGACAATCAGAGGTAGGAATTAAACTAGGCATTTTCTATTCTGACCTACATTTTCAGAATCATTATTGGTTCTGTTGGCTACTTCGAGAATAGTACAGGAAATAAGATTCCCCCAAAACCCACATATCTCCCAGCTAAATGTGATAATTACACATATGTCTCATGAATAGGGTCAATTATGAAGCCTGCTCAAGAGTTTAATTAATGGCTGGAGGAGACAAACTTGTCCTATAGTGACCCCAGAATTGCAGCAGACACAAGCAATGAAAGATGGAAAAGGATCTACTGATTCGGGCATCCAGAGTTTTGTAATATGAGTCTATCTAGAGGTGAACTAAGACTGAACTCAGAACTATGGTCCTACAACTATGGTCCCTTAGCAACAGACAGGCCTAATATCAAGTCAGCACTGACCAGCTAATAGCCTGATGAAAATCACTACTCTATAACATGAGGTTAACACTGCCTGATTTCAGAAGAGACACAATAAGCAGAAAAAGGTTATGTGGGAAGGTATTAGTACTTAGAACATCCTTGAAAGAGTTCAGCCTCTATAATAAAATTCCAAAACATATTGGATCAAAAGTCAATCAACCCACCTATCAAGAACTATGTCTGAGGATTCTATACCTCTTCCTGTGATTCATACATCAAAGTCTTAATTAGATCTATAGAAAGACAGACACTATAAACCCTGTAATCATCTAGGAGTGTCAGTGAAACTAACTGACTAAAACTTCAGAAATATTTATGTTACCTATGGAAATACAGCACAAGCTGTTAATGTAGGTAGCCCTCAATGACTGTAATAAAGAGAAACTGATACATACACTCCTGATTTCACAGTGAAGGACACAGATTTGGGAATGTTCAGTTCTTCCAAGTCAGCAACTGCTCTCTGTATGTATACAGAACAATGTGCTGGGTCAGACTGTGGGTAAAGCTCTATCTCTGGAAGGCTGCAATTCTGAAAACAAGAATAATTTGACTTTGAAATCATATAGAGACACACAGGCTAGCATTCTCAACATCCTGGACATACAGTTACAATTGCTCTCATTGTTCAGATGAATTTCCTCACAAAAACAACATAATAGAAATATTGTTGCTCTTTAATCACTGCTTAAAGTAAATTTTTAAACAAGCCATGTTAACATGAAAATTATAAATATTATTAATGGAAAGCTTATTGTGCCAATCTTTCCTGCATTGTTCTTTAAGTACTTATTTCATTAAGCAATGTTCAGAGTTACCAAAGGATCTGAGTGCCAAAAGTCCATAAGCCTTCCTTTTTAGGTGCATAACAAAGCCACAAGAGAGGAAGGGAATTAAATAAAAGAGATCTCATGGGGTCATAAAAAATAAATAACAGAAAGCTACTACCCCTTCCTGACAAAAGTAGTAGGAATTAAAGGAAATCTGTTTTCCTCATTGTAAGACTCAACTTTCTTTAGTATAAGTTGGCGTGGTTGAATAAAGCTATTACGAAGTTTAACCATACTCTGTCACAGACTTAACATTATGCACTCACTGTTACTATGCCCTGTGAAACCTTCCTTTAAAATTTCACTTGTGCATCTTTCTCCAAACTTCAACACAGGCCCTAGTCACGATCACCAGTCAGGCACAAGCTACTCTTTATACAGCTTAGAAAACCTCTTCCTTTGTGACACTTCTTGGCTGAAGATCTAATTACATCAAATACATATTTCTGTTTGTCTTTCATACTCATTTTCCACAACTCTGCAGTCTATTAGACACCATGCTATCTCTACTGCCACTCAGGCCTTTGTAAGCTCTATAGATGTTTCTACCACTTCAACTAAAGAGATAATTCTCTGCATTCAAGTTATAACTAAACAAAAAAAGACCTTATTCTTATTTAGGAAATTAAACATGACAATGTTTTTCCCCTTCTTTGAAATTAGATGTCCTTCTGAAAATAATATTGTAACTCTCATGAGGCTTTAATTATAGTATTTAATTATCAGTAACATAATTCACTTCTGACATTTTGTCTTGAATTTTTTTTTTTTTTTTTCAGTACCAGGGATTGAACTCAGGACCCTGTGCTTGCCAGGTAAGTGCTTATTCTACTGAGCTATCTCCCCTGCCCTCTGACATTTTGAAATTCAAATCACTAAACTTTAATGAAACAATTAAATGCAATAGCAGTCAGAGGCGCCACGTATTTGAAACAGAACAACTATATATTTACTGTAAATTCTATAATTTTAAAACTGCAATTTTTACATTCTTTAAATTTTCCCCAAATCGAGTTCTGACTCACTTTCTGAAGCAATTTAGGGTGCTAAATAGAATATGAAAATACCCTTCAGAATTTACATACATTACATGTAGAAACTAAAACTCAAATTTTACTAGAATATGACAATTATCTGTCCAAAGTGATGTTGTTTAGGCCAAAAAATGATGAATATAAACAGACCATTAAAATAATGGCAGCTCACACTTGTATATTAATATGCCCTATACACTGTTCTACTTCTCTGAAATAATACATAAAAGTCAAGCAAATCTATACAGCTTATTTTCAGGAAGTTAGTTGTAAAGTGCAATATACTGAAAAAGGATAATTTAAAATTATCAAAATGTAACAATTTATTTCTCTTTGAAATTTTATTGCAAAAACAGCCAGGAATGTCCATAACACTCACCTGTCAATCTTCAGTGTTCTTTTGTACACTATTAATAACAGTGCCCTAGTAGCATTATTTCAAATACTGCCACATTAATATTCCCCCAGGGATCTGAGGTGTAGTAACAAAATACATAACTAAGTGTCTCACACAAACAAGTTTCCTCTGCATTGTATTATACAAACAATGTTAGGGTGGTGTTCTTTCAAAGGGAAAAAGCTGAGAAGCATTCATGTCTACAAAACAGAAGGAAACAGTATAGAAGTAAAAGCATAATGACAGTTTAAAAACTGAAAATAAAATTAAGAAGGCACATGTTTTCAGCTACCTTTACCAGAAGCCCAATGTTTACTTCAACTGACTGAAGAAAGACTTTAGGATGTTTTGTCTTCATGACAGCTGTTCACAGGAACAGCATACTTTTAAGGAACTGTTTAGATACTGACACAAACACAGTCAAACACTAGTTAGAAACTGGGGACATGTTGCAGTAATCTAGCAACAACACTTTACTGGCTTCCTTCCATACTCTTCTAGTTATGCCACACCTTCCAAATACAGTATGTTCAGCTGAAATTCCTAAGCATAGGCCATTCTAATAATTAGTACAAATAGAGACAAAGTTATAGAAGAGAAACAGAGTAAAAAAGGACTACAGCAACAAAAAACAGATATATTTCCATCTTAAGTCTTTGATCTAACAATGGACTTCTGTCTTGTTGGCTCATTAGTCGGGGTACAACCTGAGTAACTTCTGTCCATAAGAAAAATATCACTGGGGGCCGGGGAGATAGCTCAGTGGAATAGGTGCTTCTCTGGCAAGCGCAAGGGCCTGAGTTCAATTCCCAGTTCCACAAAAATAAATAAATAAATAAAATTAAAAAAAAGAAAAATATCACTGAAGGCACAGTGAATGCATGAGTTTGAAATTCTCAATTATTCTAAAGTGAAAAAAGAAAACACTTGAGTCAAAAGTCACACAGCACTTCATCCTCACTTTCAGTTACTTTCACTGGCAGTGAAAGGAGGCAAAGATGGGCCTTGAGTACAATCCCAAACTGCAATTTTTAGCCTCAGCCTGAAAACTGAGGCTACTTTCTATAGCTTTTCACAGCCTAGTGGCAATATCAACTTTAAAGGACACTAGACTTTTAGCTACTTATATGACAGCAACTAAAACTAACATGTATGACACAGTTGGTATGGGCCCAGGTGAGTGTGGCAAGGCAACAGCAACATAAATGAAGTCATTCAAAGGCAGAATTTTGAGGGCCGACTAAGACCTCAGCAGATTAAAGCACCTGCAAGCAGGCTGAGGGGCCAGGGGTTTGATCCCCAGGCCTGCCATGCCAGCCCCGCCCCCTGGGGTTCACTGCGATGGCAACTGAGACGGGCGTGGTGGCACGAGCCTGTAAACCCAGCACTTGGGAGGCTGTAAACAGGGGGATCACTAGTAGTGAGACCCTGAACACCCTGTAGAGGATTCCCTAAAATACAGAAAACAAAGGCAGAATTTTGTTGGAGAAAGAAAAGCAGTATGATATCAGATGCTTCATAAAATATTTAAGATAATGTTAATGTCTTTTCTCTTTAATATTTATTTTCCTCGGCCGGGGAGATGGCTCAGGGGAATAAGCACTTCCCTGGCAAGTGCAAGAGCCTGGTTCAATCCCTGGTTCTGCCAAAAAAAAAAAAAAATTATTTTCCTTCCTCACTTAAAGTTGTTCACACTCACACTAGACTAAAAAACAAAACAAAATGACTCTAAGAACAAGAAGAGAAAACAAAAAAATAAAATAAATAAGCATTGTTTTTCTCATAATATTTTCTAAGCAAATTTTCATATATCTACCATCACCACATTAAATTTGCTTGATCTGATTGTGTGATTTTAGAGGGCATGGGAAGGTGGTTAAATGCCAAATCTTTTGTCTGTCTGTCTGTCTGCTTTCTCTGATATTCACAGGCAAGGAACAAAAGCATAGGTTATATCAATCCCATTTACAATGGATGATGGATCAGGAGACTAGATACAAACTATTCATATCTCAAGGAATTTCCAGTATGTCAGCTAATTAAGTCGGTACTCAAATGCTCTTCCCAGAATTGAAGGGTCACTGAAAATCTTTTAACAGTTGACACTGCCCTCTCTGCTTTAGTCATCTTTTTCTATATTAATTTTGAGAAACAAATAGCAATGAGACAGTTTCAAAATCGATTAGTAGGAGAGTTTCAATAATTAATACAATGTATATTGCTGTCTTCATAGTGCTTATTCCTAGTACAAGAGGCAGACATGATATCCTGCCCAAACACTATTAGTACAAACCTTTATTCTCATTGAATTAAGAGAAAGTAGCTGTATATCTGTCCTATTTTGTATATATAGATACAAAA
>NDGM011150983.1:0-15178 GCA_002564305.1 Octomys mimax | reverse complement strand
ACTCAGGCCCTTGCGCTTGCCAAGGAAGCACTTATTCCACTGAGCCATCTCCCCGGCCCCTTATTTGCATTTATTTTATGCTTAATTTATTCCCATGCCATAAGTTTTTGTTTCCTCAGTTTCTTCTGTGCAACCTCCTCCTTTAGCTTAGGAACAATTTGTTCCTTCTCAGTAAGGATCTTTTCCACATGGCAGGGGGAGCTCATGGATGGATTAATCTGGCCACAAGCTCTGTAACTACAGTGGTGCATCTCGGGTACTTTGCTCACCTGGGTGTGTTCAATAACCAGAGAGTCCACATACATCTAAACCCTGAAGCTCAGCATTACTCTGCATTTTTAATCATGTGCAGCAAAAATTCAACACTCTTTTTAGGCCACCAACCCTGTGTCCAGCCCCACTGCTTGGCCTGGGCACACCTGCCCACTCTACCACTGTAACGCCGGATGGCACACACTGCTTCTTTCATGTGACATCCTTCAGATCTTTGGTGGCCTTTTGGATATGCATACCCTTGATGGCCTGGGCAGCTTCACGCATGTTCTTAAAGTGAACGTGAAGATTTGAGCCTCTTGATTTGCATGATTTAGTGGGGTTTTCTGGATCAAAAGTGTAACGAACCATTTTCACAGGTCACCTCGGGCTGCTCACAAGAAGAGGAAGAGCAATGGCTTCTGGGAGAGTTCCTGTTCTTAGACTTCTGATCCATTTTGAGTTAATTTTTACAGGTACAAAGTATGAGTCCAGCTTCACACTTCACATGCAAGGCCATGGCGTCAGCACCACTGGTTGGAGCCTCTTCTCTTCCCTGTGAATGTCTTGGCACATCTGTGCAAGTCAGTGCCATTGGTCATTGTCATTAGCTTATTTTGGACTCTGCATCCTATTCTGCTGTCCACATCATTGGCAGTGAACCTTTTAGACAGCGAGTGCCCAAACTGCATCCACAACCCACTTATTCATTGCTAAGTGCCAACACTGGACCCGCTCAGCACGCATGTCATAGGCTCCCCAATACTGGTATCCTGCTATTTTAAATGCTATAGCTTTATGTGTAATAAGTTTTGAAACCAGGAAAGTGAGCCGAGTGCAGAGTTTGCCAGAACAAGCCTGCCCCCATTTAAAATGCCCAGCACAAGTGCCAGCTTTGCAGGACACCCGCCCTCACTTCTGGTCAGGGGCTCACGACTCTAGTGCTCGTCCTACCCTCTCAGGCCCTATCCTCCAGTACGAGGCCTCACAGCCCTCAGGAAAGTGCTGCACTTAAGGGTCGAGCTGGGCAGGAGCCCCTAGAAGGAAGAAGTTGCTATGAAGAGCAGATGACCAAGAGGGAGATTCGGGGGCTTGTATGCTTTGGTGGTGGTGTAGTGTGGTGCCGGAGTGTGCAGACTATGTGGGGCTGTGTGTGCGCTTGCTTCTCAACCCCAGTGGTACGGAGCGGCTTGTGTTGGGTCACCTCAGTGAATGAACACACAGCTCTGTGGTTAGATTTTCGCTGCAGGCCCCGTGCACAGAGAAAGGGAGGTTAGCCTTGAGCTTTGTAGCAGGCAAGGGCTAAGAGAGCTAGAGCTTGAAGGTCACACCATGCAAGTGCCCCTGAAGCTGCTTGGCCACAGCCTCGGCCTTCAGAAGGTGCCAGCTAGGGGCTGGACGTGGCTGCTCTGATACACAGGGCAGCTGAGGAGGCCGAGCACTCCCTGCTGGCCACGGCCATCTCGTGGCACAGGCAGGGCTGCTGCCGCTCTGCCACCACACAGACAGCTGCAGCTGCAGCTTCGAGGGCCTGAGGGGGAGAGGCCACTGTGGGCAGAGGAAGGTGGAAACACATTTGCTGCTGGCCAGGCATGGTGGCACGTGCTGCAATCCCAGCACTCGGGAGGCTGAGGCAGGCGGATTGCCACAAGTTCGAGACACCAGCCTGGGCTACACAATGAGTCCAAGGCCAGTCTGAACTACATAGTGGGACGCTGTCTCAAAAAACAAAATAAAAGAAGGTCGGCCAGCTCTTCAAGGTACAATGACAGCTGAGTTCCGTGCAGCTCAGAAGTAGCCACCTTTACGCTGGCCCAGGACTAGCTGGGCAGCGAGACCTGCTGGCCTGGTGTCTATTCTTCAGCATGCTATTTTAAACTGTTTCTTGGGCCCAGAAAAAAATCTTGGTGAGAAAGTCTTAGGTTCATAGACCTTGTCCTCGCCTTTTAATGTAACCTCAACCATCAGTCCAAATAGACCCTGAATTTGTTAATCACACATTTCGGTCATGCTTTTAAATTTCATAAGTCCAAGTTGCATCTTCACCAAAAAAAAATAGTCAATTTATTGTAAAAAGTATATTATGTGTTCCTGAATTAAAATACAGAAACTGCTCAAAGAGAGCACTATAAAGCTAGGAATCTGATTTGCTAAAGGAATCAAGAAGTAAAGTAATTTTAAAATGTTTCATTGTTTTGATCAAAGTAGCATAGTATAGCTGTGCAAATAAAATAAGGCCAGCTGGCTCCACTGAGCGAGGGAGAAGGGGCTTCTGCACAACAGCACACTTCCAAGCGTAAGTATTTCACAGACAAGCAAAAGAGAAACACGCCCCGCAGGCCCGTGCGGGAGACTGGCTCAAGCCCACCTGCTCTTTAAAAGAGACAGCAGAGGGAGACTCTTCCCCTGCAGCCACGCCAGGGAGCGGCACTTCGGCCCCCGTGATGCTAAGGAAGGAACAAAGTCAGGGTCTCGGAAAGCAGACTCCAAACAGCCTCCAGGGCAGCCAGGGCCCAAAACACTGTGCAAGTGGGATTTATGTTGCATATAAATTCATAATAAAACCAACCGGCAACTCTCCTTTCAAGACAGGACAGTTATACAGAGTGCCCATACAATCTGGCTAAACTGGAGAATAAAAATGGTATAAAATGCTAAAACTGTGTTGCACAAATTCTGAAAATTGATGGCCTTATGATTAAGGGAAGACAAAGATGAGTTTTGTTAGAGAGCCAGGCAGAATGGTAATAGATCAAAGACTCCCAATGTAAACCCGGCAAGGCTGTGGAGAGCTCACCCTTGGCGGCCGGGATCACTTCACTCGGAAGTGAAAATGAGCAAGGCTGGCCCAAACAAGGGACGCTATTGACAAGCTTAGAGGCTATTGACTTTGTATTGCTTAGTACAAGAAACCCTGCAGAAAAGATAGCTAGAGTCTCGTGTTAGAAAAATATGAGTGTGGGCCAGAAAGCAAAGCAAAAGAAAAGAAGGTGCTCAGCTGTGGTAGATGACACTCACCTGAGCCTCTTACAGAGGGCACTTTTTGGAAAGGGCCACACATAAAGAAGGAGCAACCCTGACACTACAGAAAAGGAAGCATTAAGCCAAGCCCAGGGGTGAGGAAAAGCTGAGGAAAGACCAAGTCTTCCAGAGAAAACGGCAATGACCATGGTCCTCACTAAGCCCCCACCAGCAGCAGCATGAAGCCTCGGCTTGAAAGCCTACCGAGCTTCCCCTCCAGTCAGAGATGATGCTGTACATCATCAGCACCCTGATGCTGTAGAGACAAGGGAGCAGCCACGCCCATGAGACGCCTCTTGGGCTTGAGCCCCTCTCCCCTAGGCAGAAGGCTTAGAGCCCTGTGGAGGGCAGGGCAGAGCAGTCTCTCTTGGGACAAGGTGGGAGCTGTGTTCTGTTCAGCATGAGGTCCAGGAGCTGTGACAGAGAAGGAAAATCACACTTCTCAGATGACTTTGCAAAGAAACAAGTGGCCCCTTGTAGACATCTTGGTGACTGGTGCAGCCACCCACACAAGCTTCCATGTCCTGCAAGAAAACTACACTCCATTCCTCTGTGGGAGCAATAGCATTAGCAGGGACAAGGGTGACAGCTAGCTTCATATAACGCTCACCAAGTGGCTCACTTTGTGCGTAGCTCACTTAATCCTTGAGATGACCTAGTGAGGTAATCATTATAGTCCCTGTTTCTGTCCCTTAACTTATTTGTGGGTGTTTGCTGGACATCATGAAGACATTCTTCTTGGGTAACTGGCACATGTGCCTGGCACATCACCTCCCCTCCACCTCTTGGGTCCCTTCTCATGCCCCAAAGGTCCACCTCCCTACTTCCTGTCCTGTATTTTGCCCATGGTTTGTAATCCCTGCTTTTTAGACAAGGTAACTGGTTCTCAAAGAAGCTAAATAATCTGCCCAAAGTCAATACATGACACACCTGAAACTGGAACTCTGGCTTCAAATTCAGAGCCCGTGACCCACACTCGGCATCTGTTAGACCTGAGACAATATCCCTCAAGATATTCTGAACACATGAGGCCATAGTTCCTGCCTGAATGAGAGATTGTTCCCCAACAAGCTACATCACAGCTCGCGGAAGTTGGTTAAGAGAATCCCAGAAAGACTGAAAAGAAGAAAGCTGGTCTTATCTTCTCCCTTCACTCGGTATCTGCCACGTGCACTGGGTGTGGACTACACTAGACAGAGGGTCCGGGAAACGTGTTGCAAGAAGTGGCCACCTTCGCCCGCACTGGCTTCTCTCCTGACTGTGCTGGGGGGTAGTGTTGATGTGTCACTGATGCTGTGATAGTCGTTTGATTTGTTTGGACGCATGGCCCATGGAAAAGTTGGTACAGACCTAATTCAACTCCTGAGGTCCTGACGGATGCCACCCCTGCCAGGAGCCCGACGGCAGCAACTGGAGGGGTTCCCATTTCCTCAGGCATCAGGAGTCGCCTGGCTGACCCCTAGAAGAACAACAGGAAGGATTTAAAAGATTCAGACTTCCACTTGAAGAGCTTGAACTTTTACTGGATATTTAGCTGGCCTAGGTAGGATTGTTTAAGTTTGGAATTCACTTCTGTGTTGACTTAAATATTTTGGATTTTAATTTATTTGAGATTTTATCTTTGAATTGTAATTTCTCCACAAAAAGTTGGTAATACCCAAGAGTTAAGATTCAACAAACTCACGGAAACTGTAACTGGAATCGTTGCGGTGACAAACGCTGATCCCGTGTTCCCCTCTTGGCAGGGGCTCCGGAGCACGTAACAGCCACGTCAGTCCCTGCTGCGAATGCACATCAGGACACAGACGGAAGAGGAGGCGAACATCTGCACAGTGTAGAAGGGGCTTGGGGTTGGCTCACTAATGGACTATCCTGGCTTGACTCAGGAGCTCCGGGGTAGATGTCACTCTGCCTGCTATGATCTCAGAGGTCGAGGGCAGAGGCCTCCTAAGGTCCTGAGGGACAGGGTTTCCTGCCTCCACAGGGAAGGTGACTGCTGCTGGTCACCACAATGGAATAAGGACACCCAGATAGCTGGGCACTGAAGACGGCAGGGTGTCTGAAGGAAGAGGGGCGCTCCTGCATAGCGCCCGCCCTCAAGGCGGCACTGCCTGCCTCACCCTGCGCTGTGAGGTGCTTCTCTAACCCCGGAGGGCGGGCTGGGATTGGTGGCAGAGTGATGTGGCAGTGGGTGGGTGACTGTGGGCTTCCTCCCAGCAAGGGATACTGAAGGAGGAATGGGAGGCACCCGCCCGTCAGCAGGAGAGGACAAGCGCTGAGCTTGGCCCTGTGCTGGGCCCGCGCCCTTGCTCCTGACTCCCGGGCATCCAATTCCCCCCACCCCCACCCCACCCCCACGCCCACCCCTGCCCCACCCCACCCCCATCCCTTCCTAAAGCAAAGCCAGGCCGCGATCGATCGGGACTGGCTCCCTCGGCTGCCACACACGCAGCTGCCTTTGCGCAGCTCTAACTGCTTCAAGACGGCTGGGCTGCTTCCGTTATCTCCTAAACTAGTGGTGATGGTAGAAGTTACTCGGGTTCTAGAGGGGCAGGTCCCCGTTGTTTGGGCTGAGAGTAGCACCCTTCCGAGGGTCGCGCCTAGGGGCGGCCTGCTTGCCCGGCTGGTACCTCCAGGGCAGCTCTTTCCTTCCGCTTCTCAAAGGCCACATGGAGGCAAGAGCCACAAGTGAAGCCTTTTACCCGTGAAACAACGCAAACTTCTTAAAGCTGTCTGAAGTTTAGACATGCACACACGTAATCCATTTGTACGTCTGTGGAGTTTTTAAAGACATTCTTAGACTTCACAAAGTTTTTACTAGACTAATATTAACATAAATATGTAAGAGGAAAACTTGAAAATATCTAATTATAAAAGAGGAAGTAACAAGAGAAATTTTTATTTTGTATAGCCGTTGTTTTTAGATCTGCGTACAATTATACTTCTGATCTGTGCTTATAAATAAAAAGTAATTGTTACAACCTTAACATTAGGCATTATTAAATAATTTTATTTTTCAGATCGCATATAAAGCAAGTAACAGAACAGTAAGGTAGTCAACGGACTAAGCACCTGCTTAGGCAAGCGCAGGAGCTGGGGTTCAATCCCAGCACCACGTGCCATGCTGGCCCTGCCCTCAGGGGCTGAACCAGCCACAGAGACCTGGCATGGTGGTGCACGTCTGTGATCCCAGCTCTGGGGAGGCTCAAAACAGGAGAATCCCTAAGAATTTGAGCTGTGTAGTGGGACCCTGTACTAAATACATAAAAAAATTAAAAAGCAACAAAACAACCCGACGTGTGTTGAACCAAGAGGTCAGCCCTTACTTATCTAGCCAAAACAGTGCACTCACATACCACCTGGCCTTTCGCAAGCGAGGTTCTGCACATGAAAGCTTAGGGCGTGCAATCACTTGGGGCATGAAATCCTAACAGCAAACAGTGAGTAAGAAATTAAAAATCTAATGTTAACTGACGAGGGAGCTGCCACCTGGAAGTTCCCTCGACCAGATTAGCTCTTCCTGTATTTCAACTCCAGCGAGCTAGCAGCGCTTCCACTCGTTCATAGCTGCACAGGCTAATCCCAGCTGGCATAAGCTTGCATAAGTATGCAAAGACACGAGGCCAGGCATGCATTAAAATGTGATAATAGCTCACTTCGGGGACATGTGAAGTAGGAGGCTCAAATCCGAACGCCTCTGGCGCCCGTGGAGCATCACTTTGCTGTTTTGATAAGTAATTCTATCATAGCACATTTAGAAGAGGGGCAATCAACTTTATAAATATGAATCTTTCACCTTAACCAGGGTTTCTTAAATTTGAGCAATTTGCCCAAATATGATTTTACATTGCAGGTGAGCTGGAAATAATTTAAGGTTCTTAAAATGTGTTGTTTACTTTTTATTAATGCAAGGGTAGAAGTGATTGCAAAATACAGCTGAACACGAGGACAGCGTTGGGCGGCATGACTGCAGAAGATGCGAGGAAGAAGCTGGATTCAGAGTGGGAAGAGAGTAATTCTAACAAAATTCTCAAGAATCCCCTCAAAAGACCATGAGGAGGGGTTTCCTGAGTTACACATTTTTCAGATAATGGGACAGTATCTATAAAAAATCTGAGGTCTCCAGATGAAAATTCTTGATAAAATGAAAAATAACTATGCTATTTAATATAAACACTAAAATAACTAAGAAAAATAGATTTCTAAGTACACACACATATAATCCTTAGCCCAAAAAGTGAGTTATGAATAATAAGAATAAAAAGTCACAGTTACCATTTAGTACCTGTTAGTTAAGGGGGTCAAATCAAGGAAATTGCCTCTTTTTATAGTATAAATGGAAAACTGAAAACAAATGAGTCAGCTGTTCCTGGAATCGCTACGTCTTGTCCCCACTGTAAGACCCAGCCAGAAGACAATCAGCCTTGAAAACGAGAAACCAAAACCAGCCCTGCGGAGCCTATCCTCCTGAGCCTGCAGTCAGCATCGTCCTACCCAGAGGCTGCTCCATGAGGCAGGCCTTTAAAATCTCCATCTGAGCACACAATAACTAGCACAGTTGTACACTCTTGACTATGTATTAATTAATTGTGTTTATTTAGTTATGTTGTACTGTTGGGGATCAGGCTGGGTAAGGACTAAGTTGCTGACCACAGTGCTGTCTGGCCACGATGGGAAAGCGCACATTCACACCTCTGAAGGCACAATAAGGCCACAGCTAAGGACATTGGGCCCTCACTCCAATCCCAGAGCAATAGCTGCCAACCTAAGAGACAAGACAGCTCTTCTAATGAGCAAGATTTACTGCTGAGAATGTCTTTGTTCTAACTTCTCGAGGCCTTGCGCAGCTGTGAGGGCGATTGCATGAGGTGTGCCCTCCACTTGCTGCACCCTCTGAGTCATTAAGGACCCAATAAATACAGACAGTCCAGAGGAGTTTTTGTCTCTGCTCCAAGAGAGCGCTGACTCTCCTAGCCTACCCCACATGCCCCCCCCACAAAGCATATTGCATTTTGTCTTTTAAAATCATTTTCCGTATGCTCATCTCTGAGGTCAGAACCCCATAGTTTACTAAGATTAAAATATCCATCAATTCTTTCCCAAAATTTCATATTTCTGCCACATGTAGTCGTGCATGCCTAAAAACCCAGTGCCCAGCAAGCTGAGGCAGGATGATTGCTGCATCTTTGAGGCCTGAATGTGCTGCGGAAGGAGTTCAAAGCCGGCCCGGACCACACAGTGAGGCCCAGCCTCCAAACCAGCCAACTAAATAAATAAATAACAAAAATTCAAATTTGTGCTAAACAGATTCCCAAAACGGTAATGCCCTTCCACTAAGAAAACTTTACTCATCCATGTTATATTTAAACTGCTTTATTATTTCTGTTTTCCTTTCAAACATTTAAGTTATAACAAATTTATATAAATGTTTAAAAATATTATTATTATTAGTCTACAAAATCTTTCCCACTTATTTTTTGCAATATCATCAATGTTTCTGCTGTACAAATCCTAAAGATGGCAGGCCACAGCAGCTGCACACAGCAACCTGCAAGAGAAGGGCAAGAAGGGCAAGAGGGTTCCGTGGCAGGCCGGATGTTGAGCCCCGGGCTGGTGGGGGTCCTTGGGACTGCCGCTGGGAGCGGGGTGGCCGGTGTCCAGGGCAGGCCGGGCCATGGGTGGTGCAGGCAGCTGCGGAGGCCACTGCTGGCCCCTCCCAGAGCTGGGTTCACGGAAGCTCAGATGCATGCACTGTGCGGCCCTCCCGCTCCTGCCTAATGTCATTGAGAGATTCGGTGACGTTAGAGTTGGCAGATGGCACTTAGGACAGAGTTCAGGAGACTGCTTAGTTTTTGTAGTTTTAAAATGTGGCTTTAATTACAGCCTTCAGTAGTTGATAAAGAACATTTAAGGGAGACTGAGACAATGATGTTGGTTAAGGTACTACCTAAAACGGAAAATGGATTTTAATGAAATGTATTATTTTCAAATAAATGGTTTATAATCTTTAAAAAAAATCATAACGATATCTAGCTGTTGAATCTCAATTCAGTTCCATTGTGCAAGTATCTAAAACCTGTACAAGAAAAAAAAAAAAACCTTGAAATAATTGATTATTGTAAGCTCTCATTAATTGAACATATACATCTAAGGACCTGTCTTGTAACTACTAAAATTATATTGTAAAATAAAATTTGATGACATATGAAATGCTTCTAATGTGTAAAATGAAAAGAAATTAAATTTGTTGGATCCCAATTGTAGTTCAAAAAATATCCAAGTACTTATGAGGGAAGGGGGGAGGGAGAGAGAGAAGAGAGGGGAGGAAAGGAGAGGAGAGGGGAGGGGAGGAAAGGAGAGGAGAGGAGAGGAGAGGAAAGAGAAGAGAGGAGGAGTCCAAGAAGTGGTGCCTGCTATACTCCCAGTTCGTGGAGGCCAAGGCCAAAGGAGTATAACTTCATGGCCAGTTTGACCAGTGTGTGAGGCCCTATCTCAAAACAAAAAATAAAAACTCCAGGGTGTCATCATGCCTTGCAAGGCCCTGGGTTTGATCTCCTGGGTGGGAGGAGGTGAGGGTCCGATGCCTGCCCGCTTCCCACAGCGAGAATGGCCACACATCTCCGCTTTGTTCTCTCTCCAGCCTCCTCTTTATTTCTTCCCTTTGTGCTTCAACCTCCTGCACTGGAGAGAAAATTGAGTCTTCCCTGCTCTGCTGCTGAGGCTACAAAGCCCCGCCTCCTGCCTTACATTCTTTTCTTCCGGTGCTAGCTAGCGCTGGAGTTCTGCTCCCGCCAACACAATCCCGACCATGGCTTCAGCGTTTTCTCTCAGGGTTTAAAGCAGGGTAAATTAGCCGCCCTTCCTTCTCTCTCAAGGGTACTCGACTGCTCCTTGACTGCAGTTTTCCGACCAGCACTCAAAGATGATCAGGTCTTTCTTAAATGAAACCCTCGCCGCATTCTCCCCTTTTCCTCGGGCTGCTCTCCCCCCTCCAGTAAAGCGCCTTGGCCCTGCCTTTTGTTCCCAATCACTCTCAAACCACTCTGGTTTGCCTTTCTTGCTACTATTTGATAAATTGAAGGATATTTTCTTATTTTCACTTACTTTGATCTTTAAGTACTGTTGACCACTTTTTAACTTTTCCCTTTAATTCCATGATACAATAATCCACTAATTTTCATCCTGCTTGCTTCTGTCCTTCCTGGGGTGATGCCCTCTACTCACTGCCTGTGCTTTTCAGTAGACCCTAAGCCTCTTTCTTCTTCACTCCATGTTTTCTCTTAGACAGTCTCACCTTCCATCTGCGCCCTGACAACTCCTAAGTGGCAACATCCACCCTGAGGCCCTCCTGGAAGCTCCAGCTCTTGCATAACCCTTATACACTATTTCCACTTACACAGATCAAAGACCCCTCAGTGTCAACATGCCCAGTATTGAATCCTGCTCTTCTCCAAGCTCAGCGTGCTTCTGGAGTCCTGTCTTAGGGAAGGGAACTCCACCCCTGCAGATGAGCAAACCAGAAACCTCCGGGTTATCATTCACACCTCTAACAAATCCTGATGGCTAATCCTGAAGGTCAGCTTGATCAGCCTGAGACACTTGGAGATGCAGAAAGCATACTTCAGGGTGCGTCTGAGGATGTTCAGAAGGTGTGACTTAGGGGGAGCACCTGGCCCCTAGTCCCTTCTTCTGGGGGGCTCTTCTTGTTTTGTCTCACAGATCCCATGAGATGGGCAGCTCTCCTCTGCACAGCCCTCTGTCACCATGGTTCTGCCTGAAGCTAGCTGGCTGTGGACTGAAACCTCTGAACCCATAAGCCAAAATGAACCTTTCTTCCTAAAGTGGGTTATGCCAGGCGTTCTGTCTAAGGTATAGAAAGCTTAGTACAGAAAATGGGCACTGAGAAGCGGGCTCATTGCCACGACCACCTAACCATGTGGCTCAGAACATCTTAGAACTGGTTTGCAAGTGGCACCTGGAAAAGCTTGAGGGCACAGCTTACAGAAGCCTCATGCTATGCCCAAAGCTTGAGGGGTGACTCTGGTGGGGTTTCAGAGGCCCAGAATGCTGATAAGAACGTGGACGATAAAGACTACACTATGAGACTTCAGGTGGCAACAAGGACACTACTTGGAATTTGACTAAAGCCCGCATGTGTAACGTTCAGGAAAAAAAAAATCTGCGTACATTTGATCCATGGCCTCAACTTTGGCATAAGCATAAGCTTAACAGTGACAAATTGATCTACTGGAGGACATTTTTTTCCTGTATTTAGGACAGGGTCTGCAGGGTCTCACTACACAGATCAGACTCATAGTGATCCTCCTGTTTTCAGCCTCCTAAGCGCTGGGATTACAGGCGCGCACCAGCACGCCCAGGCTCAATTCCCTGCCCAGCAGACTTCATGGGCAGGGCCGGCGCTTCACTACTGGAGAAAATTTCAAGACAACCCAACATTTAGGCTGTAGCTGGATGCCAGATGCTGGACGCTTTTAAACAGATTCATAGTGAGAATATGAGCAAAAATAGGAGCTGAAGAAACCCTCAATTTGACCAGAAAAAACAGCACATGTGAGGTTAAGGCTAAGGAAGCCTGGTGGTTGAAGCGATTAGCCCATAAAGAAGAAGCCAAATACTTTGCTCTGGATTAAGAAGCAGGAATACTCCAGGGTATCTCAGAAATCAGTGAGACCTCACTCACCACAGGCTCAAAGATGCAATAGTATAAACCTTCATGCAGATGGCCTGTGGGCCCCCTGAGTATAAAGGAATGCCTAAGAAATTAGCTCCCTTGCTTTCATTTCACTCTGTCCAACTATCCAGGAAGTCAAAGGCTACCACAGCTATGGTCCAAGGGGACCCAGCTACTGCTCAGGCTGGCAACATGCTTCGATGTTGTTCACGTGATGCTGGTTTTACAGGCATGCAGAATGCAAGAGTAATGAGCTCATGGAGGCTTCTCCCCAGATTTCAGTGGGAGACCAGGCAATGTTTGACAGGGGCCGAGTCCCTTCTGGGGGCTCTGAGAGGGTGATGCATGAAGCTGTGAGGGCGAGGACAAAGCTGCAAAGGTACCCAAGGAAGCTGAAGATACTAGCAATGTGGAGCATCTGCTGATGAACGTCACGGACACTAAGTAAAGCCAGCTGAAGAAAGGCCATGTCAATTGCCACCAGCAAGACCACAGAGCAGGGCTCCCAAGATCTTTGGCACTAACATCAAGCCATCATGTGTCCCAGATGCCATATGTGGAGCTACAGGACTTCAGATTTTGCCTGCTGGGTTCCAGTCTTGCTTTTGTTCATGTCTTTTCTATCCTCTTATTCCTCCCCTTTAGAAAGAGAAAATTTACCTATGCCATTGTATCTTGGAGCATATAACTTGATTACTGAATTCTACAGGGATTCATAGTTAAGAGTTTGCTTTGAGTCTCAGAAGGGACTTTAGACCCAGACTCCTCAGCAGTGTGTCAGCTGCTGAAGCTTTGGGGAAGATACTCATGCGTTTACAGTTGTGTGCAGGGAGGTTACATCATTTGAGGCAGTTATGACCTTGCTATTGTCTCGATTGGTAGATCAAGTATGTATTTGGATGTCACTGGCAACGGGTGGATTTGTGATAGTGGATCTAAACTGTCAACCTTGTTGGCTTGAAGATACCTATGGGGTCAGTAAGCACACTTCTGGGTGTGTCTGCGTGGGCCGTGGAGGTGTGACCGTGGTGGTGGTGTCTGGTCCCTGGCCAGTTTCTCTGGGGCTCTTTCTCTGCTCCCCCTTTCCAGGTATGATGAGTCCCCCCACCCCCCTGTGCCCATCTGTCGTGATACATCTCACTTGTGGCCAGTTGACTATGACTGAAACCACAAGCCCAAATCTAACCTTCCTCTAGTTGTTTATGCCACACATTTCTGTCCCCTGTCCCATGTATCTAACCTGCAATCAGGGCCTGTTAGTGCCGTCTTCTAGGAATCTTACACAGTCATCTGCTTTCCTTCCTTCCCACTACGACACCCTCAGCCAAGTTCTTACCTCTGTCATGAGGACTCACACATGAGTTGAGCTTGTTCCATCATTCTGCCATATTTTTATTAAGATTCTGATAAACTGTGCAGATAAAATTAATTAACATTTTTTTCAAACTTATGCTATAACTAATGAATGAATTTTGGGATTTTTTTCAAATAAAACACATTTTTCAGTGCCAGAGCTCACTCTTTCCTCTCTCTCTCCCTCTCCTTGTTTCTCTGTCTCTTCATCTCACCCTGTCTGTCTGTGTCTGTCTGTCTGTCTGTCTGTCTGTCTGTCTCTCTCTCTCTCTCTCTCTCTCTCCCCCCCCCATCAATACTGTGATGAAACCCCGGGGTAATTTATCACTGAGCTATATCCCTAGGCTTTTATATTTTTTATCTTGAGCCAAGGTTTTGCTAAGCTGGCATCAAATTTGTGTTTTTCCTGCTCCAGCCTCCTGAATAACTACGAATACAGGCACGTACTACCACCCTTGGCTCAGAATGCTGACTTTGTGTTTTCAGGAAACCCAAGAGGAAAAGCTCCTCGCCTTTGTGGTAACGCATCATTGCATAGCCACACCCATCCTCTCCCTCCTCCTTACTATACAGCAGCAGCACCGTCAAGGGATTCACTTCTTTCGCTTTTGATGCAAGAGCGGGCGTTGTTATCTAGATGAATCTGGGTCTCTTTCTGGTGAAAGATCTGGGATGTGCGTCACCCAGCTTGGGCCAGTGACATCAGAGGGGGCTGCTGGGAGGAGAAGAGGGCCGGGTGCTTATTTGCCTCAGGCAATAGTTGTGTTTGGTGTGCACCAGCCAGCTCACTACCAGCACAGGAAAAGCTCAAAATCCAGACACGAGCTGGACCCTGTGCACTCCACCCGAAGATGTCCTGCCTCCGGGTTGCTCGCTTCCTTTCTCGTAAGTCTGAGGCAAGATTCTCTACTATTTGTAGCTAACATCATTCTGCCTGATAGAAAAAAAAAAATTGTTGTTGGCCCGTATTCCTCAAATGATGAAAACTGAATTGGCTGACTCCGTAAGTACTTGTACAGCAAACAGATGACAACAGTACTCACCGTAGCAACCTGGAGAGTAATCCGTTCAATTAGGAACCCAGGGATGGATTTTAGAATAAACCTAGCTAGCAGGAAGCTGTGAAAATGAATGGATAATTATGAAATTAATTCTTTGAACTACTAAAAATATTTCATCATTTGAAATTAATTGTACTTGTTCAGTAGAGGAGAAGTACAATTTATCATGAACCTTTTGAAGAAGAAAAAAATTTTCGCTATCTGAAAGATTGTCAAGTAGATTATGAATTTACAAAGATTTACAATTTGTCATAGCATAAATTCCCGAAACCAACATTTTAATACATCTTTGATCCCAGATTATGATCACTATTTTAGCCTAAAGACTCCAGGAAATTGAGTTGAACTTGTACCCATCTCATTAGGTAGCTTAAGTTACTTTCCTGAATAAATCTGAGCTGAATGTGCTGGCATGGTCTTTATCGCGTGTTCATAAAGCCGGGCAATGGAATAAATCGTCAGTCCATTTGCTGGCTGTTCCTCACAGCGACGAACATGACTCCAGCCTGCAAAAGCAATTATTTCTTGTGAATTTGAATCTTAGTAAATAAGATGAGAATGAGCGAGCCCAAGAAGAGATTGGTAGCGCATCGGTGCATACTCTTTGGCTGTCTTGCCCTTAACTGATCTCTTCTTACGGATAATTAATGACGCTGCTTGCAATTCTAACCACGTTGCCGTCTTGTTTGAGAATCCACTATGTTGATATCCCGTGGGTGTGAGGTAACTGAGCCTGTTCCACGTGTGCAGTGTGCTGCAGGTGGAGAAGTATGCACTTGTGCACCTCCGCCCGCCCCCC
>NDGM011150971.1:0-11247 GCA_002564305.1 Octomys mimax | reverse complement strand
TGTGTGTGTGTGTGTGTGTGTGTGTGTGTGTGTGTGTGTTATGGGTGTACTTTTAGCACTTTGGAGGTTTGGGCAAAATATTCTTCTGTTGTAGGGATGTAGGAAGGGATGTCCTATGACCTTTGGTTGTCAATAACATTGTTAGTCCCTAGCTGCAAGATGCTAGTTTTACCCCTCTCTAACTTACAAAAAGAAAACTCTAAAGATTGCTAAATGTCCTATGGAAGAACAAAACCATCCACAGGTATGAAACACTGTTTGACTGCAAAACATTGAATGACTACAAAAATTTTTACTCTATTTAGAAAGTATTTTTATGGAAAGTCAGTAATAACAAAAATAATGATGAATAATGATATTGATTTCTTTTCTTTCATTACTATAACTAAGCACTGAACAAATATTAATTGTTCATGACTCTAATTATTACAACTCAAACAGGTAAGGTAATTTATGCATGGTCACATTGGTAATTTATGATGGAGTTTGCAACCAATTCCAAGTCCACTTTCTGTTCTAGTCTAATTTTTCCTTTTTTAAATTCTTTTTTCTTAAAGAAAATTGGAGAATTCAGAAACAAAATATGAATAAAATCCAGAGGTATGCTACACCAGTGTAACCCAATGTGTTTTGATATTGAGGGGTGAAAGCTCTGAGAATTCATAAAAATGTTATATATAAGTACTATGTGTTCTATTACCCAAGCAGGTGCTGTCCCCACACCCTGTGAGAATATCACATTTTTATACCAAATTTCTGGTGTGACAGGGCTGGGCTTCGCACAGTATATGAAGGGGACTCTAACCTTCCAGAGGAGTACAGCATAATAAACAAATCTCAGAAAGTCATTCTTCCCTAGGAGGAATGTACAGTATAGGCTTTCTTCAGATCATCTAACTCTTTCCCCCTAGCATAAATGTATGCATTCTAAAATTTACAATTTTTAAATGGTAGTAAATTCTTATTTCTGAGGGCGTAAATTATGGGTAGTCTTTGGGAATATATTAGAATTCATAAAAGATTTTATTTAAGAAAAAATACTTTACTGAGAAACAATTTGGAAACAAGTTACCTCCTATGTCATCAGCCTTCTTTCACACTTGTTTTCTGCTGCTATAATATTCTATTTGTTCCATCACTGAAACAAGAATCCTTCTACCACACAGTTCTTGAACATGACATTATTCTTCCCAGAAGAATTTACTTCCTACATTTTTTCCCCAATCACTCACTCCCAGAAAGAAAATTACATTGTGCCTACAAAGCCACCAGCCACTATTCAAATACCACCTCCAAAGGGTAGCCTCCTGACTTCTCTAAGCCAAAATCTCCTTTCTATCGACCAATTTTCCTTTCTTTCAATTTCCTTTCTATCTAGTCCCTGTTCATTCATTCATTCATTCATTCATTCATTAATCCTTTCACTATGGATAGCACATCTTTAGTTCCTAATGCATGTTGAGCACTGTTCTTGGTTTTGGGGACCGTATGATACATGACAAAGGAAGTTTCATCTCATGACAATTTAAATAATTTGAAATGTATTGAACTAAATCACCAGAAACAACTAACTTCTTGTTCAGTTGATGGGAAACTATTAAAATAAGGTTATTGATATAGCATCAGTGTGTTCTAGTATAAGCAAAGTCAGGGCCAGAAAGATGGCTCAGTAGAATAAGCACTTCCCTGGCAAGCACAAGGGCCTGAGTTCAATCCCCGGTTCTGAAAAAAAAAAAGTAGTATAAGCAAAGTATAGAGAAGGCTCTTAATTGATTGGGGCATGAATCATAAGCATTCAATAAGAGGAACTGCAATAAAAAAGAGAAGAAATAAGAAGTGGAAAGGACCTGAAATAATACCCATGGTATTGTGACTGAGACAGACAAAGAATATGGGTCTTAGCGAGATAGAAAATGGAAATATAAAAGTTTGGAGAGAAGAGTGAACCACATCATATGTAACTTGTTAGAAGTGAAAAGGAGTCCTTATTTTATTCAGAGAGTGATAGGAAATCAATGGAGGGTTTTGAGTGGTATGTTCATAATACTACTAAGAAGAATGTATCAAGTGTAAGAGTCAGAAAAGCAAGGTCAGTTAGGAAATAATTTCATTATTCAAAGTAATGGCTCCATTAGGATGGCAACTTTATTTTTGAAGGGATTCTCTGGGAGTAGGATGCATTTTGGAAAGTAAATCAACTGAACATTTGATGGATATATATCATGTAAAAGGGTGAACTAAAATATTGAAACTGAAATTTTAGCTTCCGTATAGTGGTAGTATTTCTAAGATGAGGTAGTCCAGGGAGGACATGGATAGAGAATGTCAGGGCACAGATATTAATAATTTTATGTTCTACTTGCTATAGCATAGATGCATGTTAGTCAAGTGACAATGTCTCAAGTTGAGAAGAAGTCATTGTTAGAGATAGAAATTTGAGATTAAATATAAAAATTATATTATAATTAAGAAGCCTGATCCACTCAGCAATATAAAAATGACAAATCAAAGACTGTGCCCCAGATCACTGCAATATTAAATGTTTACCAGAATATGATAAGTGAGAGAGGGAAAAGAAACAGAAAAAGAAAAAATGTTGTGACATAGAGACAAAAGGTAATAGATGTCATCAGGTAGAAACATCAACAGTCATTATTACTAAGTCCTAAAAACCCAACCAGTTGTCTTTTAGATATGAAAGTATTCTTTGACCATGGAACAAATATATGCGTCTCAGAGTGAAAATTGACTGAAGAACTATAAAAGCGGATAAGAGAATCCAACACTAAAGTTTAAAATGTATTTGAAATAAATACACAAATGATAAATGAGTACCCATTTATTTGAAGAACAGCCTGAGTAATGAGCACTGCATGCAGGAGGACCTCTGTGCATAGACTCTGTGTATATCATGGAGAGATGAAGCTGACACTTGCTGGTACATATGGAGGCAGGCAGTGAAATAGTACATTGTAGTTGGTCCAAACTTCTCATCTCTGTTTAAACTCCTTAAATCACCACTTCCAAAAACTCAGTTTCCACTATTGCACCTAACTTTGAATTATGACCTAATGTCTCTTACCTGGGAATTAAAATAGATAAAAAAAAAATGGCCAATCATGTACATTCATGTGAGGGGTATTCTTAATTAAATATATATAGTTTGGGCTATATTTTTAACCTGCTTAGTTCTTTCTAGCAATAAAACAGCAGTAATGATAATATTCAGTTTTTAAGCCTGTACTACATCAGGTTCTGTGTTGGAAAATTCATGAGAAGTGAGCTCTTTACAGCAATTAACACAGAAATAGCTAACAACATTTTCCCCTATAATTTAATCAATTTGCATAGGTAGTATAATTCATTCTAAAAGTGAATTTTGTTTTCCACAATAATTTTCTTTTGAATTTAATTACCAAAGTAGCACTTTCAGAGTTCTACTTTCTTTTTTATTGGTGGACTTAGCTGCTGTCTTATGACTTTGAGTTGCTCAAATAAAAATAATAAAGATTTTTTCCCTTTTTTGTCCAGAAATTTCATAAACTTGGGAGACTGAAAAGACAATTTATAGACATACTTAGTTTTAAATTTTTTTTCTTTTCACACTAGCTAGTATCAATTTTATCAAATAAAAATAATGTTTAGAGATTCGAGTTTTAAGATTTAAACCCCTTTCTACTTGCCACCATACTTGTATGATCATGTCAATCATACTACTTTTAGTCTAAATAGCTAACCCCATTCTCCTGAACAACCGGATAGAATATACTACCTAAAAATGTATATTAATTGTGAAAATAATTTTTATATAATACCTTTTTGAGATTAAGGCAGGTGACTTAGAGTTATAGATAAGAGTCTCAACAATTATTTATCAACTGCTCTTCACTTTCCTCACCCTATCTTTGGTAAGAAAAAGGATCTGCACATGATCAGGGTTATGGTTTGCCTCTTGGTGTCCCCCAAAGCCTCATGCAATCATGGGACAGATTTCTAGGGTTTGTGATTAATTAATGATCCACTGAGATTATGAGCAATCCAAAACTGGGATTATGGGTCTGAATACTTCTGGGATTATGGGTGTGAGTGCTAAACTCAGTCTGAGGTGGATAGTCTGAATGTAACATAAGAGATACAGAGAAACAGACTTGCTCTCTGTAGTTATTGTTGCTGTTACTCCTCCTTTGTGCTGTCTTCCACCACAATGAACTGCTTCTCTCTTCCATGTGCCAGTCTGCTTTGGAGCCAGCTGAGTATGGACTGAAACCTCTTTTAGCTGTGAGCTAAAAACCTTCCCTTCTTTCACTTTGAGTGTCAGGTATTTGTCCCAGCAATGAAAGAAAAGTAACTGAGACAGAATTTGGTACTGGGGGTGCCGGGAAGATGCCTCAGTGGAATAAGCACTTCCCTGCAAAGCGCAAGGGCCTGAGTTCAATCCCCAGTTCCGCCAAAAAAATAAAAAATAAAAATAAATTGGTACTGGGAGTGGGGTTGTTGCTGTGGCTAAACCTGACTGTGTGGATTACAAGCTTTTGGGAATGGCTTATTGAAACAGATTGGAAAGGTTTGGTGATGTCACCTACAAGCAAAGCGATGAACAGTTTTGGCTGTTTTGTATGAGAGATTCTGGTTACAGCTTAGAAGACCAGAGGCTGATAGAAATCTCGCTTGTAAAGACCAAACTGGGAGGTCTCTATGGAGAAAGATGATTGCATCATTTGTTTTGGCTTGGTAAAAAGTTTGTCTGAATTTTGCTAGTATCCAAAAATTTTGCCTGAGACTGAGATTATGCATGGTGGACTGATTAATCTTTCTAAAGATATTTCAAAGCAACCAAATATTGAGACAGTAGCAATACTGTGGCTGGGGGCTTTTAGCCAGATTTATGTTGAGAATCAAGAGCAAAGTGCCCAGCCAGATGATTTAAAATATTGTGAGTTTGGCCAGAAAAGAAGCTCCAACAAAGAGTGGAGCACAAGAGGGTCTCCATTGCCAGGAAGGAACCAGAGTACAGAAAGGATTGTCTGAGGGCATCATAGGAGGTGGCATGTCTTCACCCTTCACAGCCTCAGAATTGCAAGGGAGAAGGACTCTGCTTTGGGGGCAAAGCCAAGAGTGTCTTGCTCCATAATAGAGGCAGATGCCACATCAGGTTCCAGAATGGCTCTGGCATAGAAAATTTAATCCTCAGAATCAGGATCAGAATGCTCAGTGATCCAGGCACTCAACTCCTAGAGCCAACAGAGAAGGAAGCCTGACCACTGCTCTAGCTGGCAGCAGACCTTGGCATCATCCACATGATGTTGGTTTTAGATGCAAACAGAACGCAGAAGTTCTGAGGTTAAGAAGACTTCCACCTTGACTTCAGAAGGCCTGGGAGGCCAGGCAGTGTGCTCCTGAGAGGGCAGTGTGTAAAGCTTTTAGTGAGAAGCCTATTCAGTGGAAACCCTAGAAGTTTGAAAAACCCATGAATATGGGTCATCTAAGGGAAGCTGCAAGGAGGGAGCAAAGCCACCCTAAGAGAGAAACCATGGGAGCTGCCACCAAAAGTGCCATAGGGACAGAGACATAAGGAGCTCACAACTCAGTACAGATTGATTCAGACGTTTCACTTGGAACTATAAGATTTAATGTTTGCCCTGTTGGATTTCAGACTTGTGTTGGTTCCAATACTTGGTATAATGTCACTTGCAACTTTTGCAATAGCAATGTTTATCTTGTGCCTTTGAATATTGAAAGTTTTTAATTTTTCTTTTGTACAGGGGCTCATAGCAAAGAGTCTGCTTGGATTTTGGAGGAGTGTTGAAACTTGGGCTTTTCAGCAATGCAAAAACTGTTAGAATTTTGGCATCTCTTATAGAGGGACTGAAATGTCTTTTACACAAAAGGATGTGCATGAGTCTTTGAGGATCCAGAGGCAGATGTTATGGTTTGTCTCTTAATGTCCCCTCAAAGCCTCATGCAGTCATGGGGCAGACTTCTAGAGTTTGTGATTAACTCATGATCCACTGGAATTATGGGTGATCCAGGGTTGGAATCATGGATCTGAGTACTGCTGGGATTATAGGTGTGAGTTCTACATCCAGCCTGAGGTGGATAGCCTAAAGGTAACATAAGAGAGACAGAGAGAGAGACTCTCTCTGTTGCTATTGTTACTGTTGCTTCCCTCTTTTGCTCTTGTTTTTCTGCCTTCCCTGCCATGAACTGCTGACCTCTACCATGTACCAGTTTGCCTTGGAGACAGCCAAGTATGGACTGACTCTTCCATTAGCTGTGAACTAAATATACCTTTCCTTCCTTCACCTTTTTTTCAAGTTTTTAAAATTATTTATTTGGGAAAAGTGCTTCTTACAAAAGGGCTCTATAAAATACAGAGACCTCTGCCAACAATGAACTTTTTTCTTTTAGTGAAAGAATGGGTGGGGTCCAAGGAATCAGATCAATAGATGGAAAAATTAGGAACGTGTCCCAAGTTATTTTCAGGAATCAGAGTGACAAAATGCCATGATAAATTTCCCAGGGAGGAGGAGTTCTAACAAGTTATCTTAGCTTATCCCATGAGCCCCCTCCCCCTTAGAGGGAGTGTGACTTACTGCTGCCAACCAGCTACAACCCTATGATGCTCACCTTCCATCATGTCTGCATGCCTGTACAGCACAGGATGGGCCAAGGTAGCATGACCAAAACAAACACCTCCTATACCAGAAGCCTCAACCAGGACAAAGCTTGTCCTAAAAGTGTCTGGACCAGAAAGGTGAGACCATAAAACATGAAAGAAACCCAACACTGTACAACCAAGCACCAGTGGGTATTGGTAGATGGCATAACCATGTCACTAACCTCTCTGGCTAACTGACTGGTAGCTAGACAGTTAGCCTGGTTACATTAACTACCTTTCACTGCTTTGTCCTTTCATATCTATGGGCAACAAGGGGCTCACATCACAAAACAAAGCCTGTCCACCAACCCTAAGAATAAGCTGAATCTATGCAGGGGCAGAAGCTTCTTGCATACCTGCTTATGCTCACACAGTTTGTCTTCAGATTCTAGGTGTCCACCGCCCACCCTGTACTTGAAGCCACCAACGCCATGTGTGTCTTTCCAAAGTGCTCCTGTCATGCAAACAACTGATCTAGCTGCCCCAATAGTATCTATGAGTGCAGTGAAACCAGAAACCAAAAACACAGGACAAGTGCATGGGGTGGGAGTCACAAGGAAGGTTAGACATGAACACAGATGTTTAGATCTCACTGCAGCACAGGACCCACTGCTACATCCAGAACAGAAGGCTACTTACTTGCCAGCTCAGGTGCCTTCACCTGTCATTCTTACTCTTAGACCACCAAGCATGGCCAGTACTTTTCCATTTGAACCTGGAAGCCTTGAAATGAGTGTGGAAAGTCCATAAACATGACCAGGCCAAAACCAGGTGACTCAACAACCCTATGCTAACTGTCTGACAGTTAAATAAGTGTTACAAAAAAAATAACATGCAGATTTATTTTTGTAACTTTTTGAAACAGAGAAAATGACACATTCTTTGGGAAGTGGGGTGGAGAACAGGCCCTGGTAAGTGGTCACAACAGCACCTGAAACTGAGGCCTGCCTGAGAGATGAATAATTGCCACACAGCACAGGGGACAGCTACTGTCTGATGCTCTACAGGCTGCCCACCCTGTACTCGTGGAAGCCACTGACACCATGTATATCTTTCCAAAGTGCTACTGTCACACAAAGTTCACACTCACAGCTGATTCTAGCTGCCATGCAAAGCTGCTATAGGTCCAAGTCATAAAAGTCTTCCAGTTCATCATGATAAAAGTCCCACTTGTCCTGTCAGTCAGCTCGTCATCCCCACCTACAGCCAAAAACATGGGCTGTATCTTACCCAGCTCAAAGCTCATAACCACCTCTTTATTGTTGTCAAAGGGACTACTGTTCTCTCTTTTCTCAATGAGCTCCCAGAAGTGTTTCCTCTGTTGAGCCCAGTGTCTGCTTCATGTTCCAGCTTTCTGTCTCTGTGGCTCCTCTCTACAGCCATTAGGATATGCATGCTTGTAAAAAACAGTTCCCTCTAAATGGGCAGCTCCCATAGCCTTCATCAAAATACGTGCATGCCTTGTTGCCCATTGCCTCCTTTTGTTTCTGAATGAGTTTCTGTTTCTCTTCTTTCTCCTCCACCCAGCACTCACTTGTAATGACAAATTTAGGTGTGAGCCAGCATTCAGGGCAGGACTTTATGATCTTGCTCTCAAATTGCTTAGCACTCCTCCACTTGAGAATACACTTGAGACAGTAGGTGTGGCTGCAGGTGGAGAGGATACCGAAGCAGCCCTCACTGGGGTTAGCTTTCTCATACACCAACTCCATACAGCTGCCACACACCATGTCTTTGCTGCACTGCACTGCAAAGGTCAGCTGCATGTCCTTCTCGGGGGCCTCGATGCAATATTTTTTGTGCTGGGACCTCTGGGTAGTATCCACCGGGTGCAGGACCTGTAGGCCACACATGTTGCAGGAGTCACCGTGCAGGTACACACAGTACTTTCCATAGCGACCTTCTCTGAAGGTGGCACAAGGGCACAACTGCTTCTTGGGCTCCACTGCAGCTGGCTTCTCTCAGACTCCTCCTTGGGCACTGGGCCCTGCACGGGGGCGTCTGCATAGGCAGGAGAGTGCAGCCACAGTAGGGTTGCAGGGCATAAACTCAATGGCATTCACCGATCTTCGGACCCTATGCCCACTGCGGGGAAGTTCCCATTTGTGGACTTAGCCTCGCCCAAATTCATCTCCACAAATGGTCCAGGGATGGAGTAGAGACTTGAGGCAGTGTTAAGGGATGCTTTTGAGGTTATATCAGAAGCAGCTGCTTCTTCTTGTTTCAATGGCTTTCTGTACTAATATCTGCAGCGGTCTCCATACGTACAGCACCCTTGCTGGAAATACTTGCACATTACACCACAGGGACTGCCTGAGAGATCATGTGAGTAGCGACAGTTATCTACTCCCTTACAAACCCCATGCATGAAATACCTCGCTTCCCCACTTGGGAACATGTTCTTGTTGCTGCTTCTGGCTGTGACTGCTGTTGCTGCACTTGGGGGACAACAGGGTACTCAAAGTATCACAGACCTTTTGTTTCTTTGCAGTTCGTTCAGGAGCAACTTCCTTTTTCCTCTTTGACTGCTTGCTAGCTTTGTTGTAGGCAGCTTGAGGAAGCCAGGAAGATCACCAATTGTTATGGTTTGTGTCTGGCTGACACCCCACTCCCCTGCCAAAAGCCTCTCCTAAGTTATAGGGCAGATGTGGCTGGAGGAGCAAACAGTAGCTTTGAGGAGTGGGGCCAGAGGACGAGGGCAGGGCCCAAGTGGTAGGGCCAGAGAGGTTCCAACCATTAAACTGGCTAGTCTGTGCTTTCTGAGAGATGTGGAAAGGGTCATCCTGGACACAGCAATGCTCCAGTCTCTCCTCCATTGCCTTGAAACCTCCAGTAACTGTGAGCTAAATAAAACTTTCCTTCCCTCATCTTGAGTGGTGGGTATTTGTTCCAGCAATGCAAGAAAAGTAACTAAGACACCAATCCAACTGCTACGGGCTACCAGATAAACTCCTGTTTTCTAGTCATGCTTTCTTGCTACACGACTTATTTCCCCATTCAGTCCTGGATTTAATTCCCTTTCTTCACTTTAAGTGTCAGGTATTTGTTCCAGCAATGAGGTAAAAGAAACTGAGACAATCAATTTATGAACTTTGAAAATTATGTTTCCTTCATTTTTCATCATAGTTAAAACTTTCTGAGCAGAAAAAAGGATTCATAAGGTGCATTTTTGAGCTTTCTGCTAGTTAGACAATTTACATATGATATGTAAAGTATATAAATAAAAAAAAACAATGAATGGGGTAGGGCAGATAGCTCAGCAGATGAAAGCACCTGCTTAGGCAGAGTGCAGTGGCCGGGTTCAATCCCTGGCATGCCATGCCGGCCCTGCCACTGGAGACACCAATTGAGACTGAACATGGTGGTGCACACCCATAATACCAGTGCTTGAGAGGCTGATAACAAGAGAATAACTATGATTCTGATCAACATAGTGAGATCCTGTAGACTCTGAAGACCCTGTACTAAATATATAAAAAAAAATGAATGTATAAAATTTTTTTAAAAGTTGCTACAGTGAAAGACTTTGGCAAAATGATGGGATAAGTGTGTTGGAAATGAAAGGGGAGTGGGGAGGGGCATTGCTAGTGCTGGGTCCCGTGCCCTCTCACTTCCTGCCTGCTATGAGGTGGACAATTCTACTCCAGTACCCCTCTGCCACAGATGTGAGGTAGTGAAGGCAATCAACTGTGGACCAAAAACATGAGCCAAGATAACTTTTCCCTTAAATGCTTGCATCTGACATTTTGTCATAGTGCAGAAAAGCAAACATGGGTAGTAATAAGGTAAAATGATTCTAGGAGATTGATTTATATGTTTTACAATTAAAGGAATTGATTATATTGATAATTATGTGCAAATGAAAATCAAAGTTTCATACAAGACTGAATGGACAGGAAAGAGCAATGGGTACTAAATAAGAGAGCTTTAACCAAGAGTTCAGGAAAATAACCATGGTCTGAGTTGATCTGAAAAATCTTATAAGGTACATGTGCCATATTTTCATGATAAAAATCACTCCAAGACACAACCTTCCCTTTCAATGAAATCTGTTCACTTAAAATGCTTTACCAAATAAATGAATCAGTACAATTTAAAGCAATTTATTTAAACAAAAGCATAAGAATCCCTGATGTTCAACATGGCCACTCCATGTTTCCATGTATTTCTAAAGACTTAATTAGTGTAATAATAAATGTCATGCTTTGCATTTTAATTTTGCACCTAGCATATTTACACATTTCAATGTGGTCCTTTTAATTAACACTTTACAACTTCCTTGTCTATTTCAAATCCTGGATGCCATAAATTTAAAATGTTTTCTTTTTACCTCTATATTTTCACTTTACATATCATATTTTAAATGTGTAGGAGTATCTCACTGTACCAGAGAGACCAGACACCATCAGGTTAGGACACTAAAACAGTATATTATCTTCCTCAAGTATGCAGTGGCACACTCTATATCATAGCACAAGAGGACAATGATTTCACCCATAGATTAATGATACCACAGGGTTTTAAGGAGATAGATAGGTAGGTAGGTAGATAGATAGATAGATAGATAGATAGATAGATAGATAGATAGG